>JAJMLH010000040.1:0-109799 GCA_030569615.1 Ogataea rishiriensis | reverse complement strand
TCAACGTGGTGAAGCAGGTCCCTCTTGGAAACGTGACGTAATCAAAGCTACATCATTTTACACCCTGGAAAATGAAGTTTAGACTGATGCTAGTTTGTCTGAAGAAAGTGCCCTTGCTGGCCCGCAATGCCTGGTGATGTTGAGGCCATTGGACCATCTTGATACGCGTTCGCACAGAGAAAAGTTGGACCTTGACAAACCCTGCCATTATACCACCACCATTGCTCCAAATTTGCTCCCAGGGATACTGTTATCAGCATCCAAACGCTATGCTTCTCATGGGACCTGTTAGAACATGACTGGGTAGGTGGACGAAGAGTAATCGGAAAAACTAGTATTTTGCCCGGTAGACAAATTGTCCACCACGAGATTGTGCGATTTTACCACGGAAATGGCTGCCCGGTAGAAAATTGAATTTCTTCTCTCTTCATTTGTGAACGCTACAGCGCCTCCATGAGGACCAAATACCCTCATAAGATGGAGCGAAAAATGGGCTATCCAGAAAAGCCATTTTGGTGCACACAGCTGCCTTGTAGCGGCCACAAAACGCCAAAAACAAACTCAATTTTTGAAAAGGTGGCAATTCTGAAAACGTCGATTTTCATCATTTTGAGACATACACTGGAAAGCTCTCGCTTCAAGCAATTCAATGCCATATGCACTGTCTGGATTGGTTTAGAATTGAGGCCAGGATGAACGATCAAAGTTTTCGCATTTTTGAAAAAAAATCTATTTTTTTAAGGCAGATTTTGGGGGCCTTGCCGGCTTCCATTTTGAAAACTTGAGCGACTGGTTTTACGAGCCGATCCTAGAGTTTTTGTTGGTAAGGGCCGGTAGTCTTGAATTTCATGCTAGGGGTGCCGAAAAAGTTTGTTTTCTAGAGACAAAAATTAAGCATTGACTTCGGGGGCTGCTGGGAGTACCTCAACGAGTTTTCTAAAAAACCATTTTATTATCAGAGTAGACTTCTGCTATTGAGCATTCTTGCAATTATGATTTGAAGCTGGTGGGAAGCCTGGAAGGGGTTTATCTTAGCTTTTAAAAAAAGTTTCTCGAAATCCACCTACTTGCTATGTTCAAACGATTATATAACAACACCGACAACTTAAAACTCCTCTACAGCCTATGTGTACATCAACAGCGAATCCTAGAGGTACTGGTGATATATTGTTTCAGAGTTTGGTTTGGTTGGATCACGACTTTAGATGCGTTTGTGTAATTGCCTAGCTTTGAGCTATGGTTTTCACCCAACCCAAGAACTATTCAACGAACAACCGGTATCGCCCAACAATATTTATCCATTGAAGTGTATTGTGGAGAAAAAAGGAAGCTTCAGCACGTTCGGAAGGTCTCCAAGCAGACGTTTGAAAAATTTGTCTTTTTTTTCTGTCGCGACGTTCCAAAAGTGCGCGTTTGACCCCTCTTTCTAATGACATTGATTGACGCCGCATTGGGGCAACAATTGATGTGAAAAGTAAGCATATTGATGTCCAGGATCTGAAGATTGGCATAACGTACTTTGGCAGTTGTTTGAGTTCGGGATAGGTTGCCAAATATTGACCCGGAGAGTCCTCTTTCGATTTTGGCGTCGCTCTCAAAATCAAGCATCCACTGTAGGCGCCTCTGGAGCACCCCTCTAGCTCATTCGATATGCTTCAAAACTTAGGTGCTCATTGTATCACATCTCTAAATACTCCTGAATGTGCTGTTGATTGATTTGGAGGGAAACTGCCGGCGCAATGGCCCATCGTTTTAACCTCACCGCCCTCTAAGCGGATTACCAACTTTCTACTTTGCAGTACTAGTATTCGACCCTTACTGACCAACCAGCTCTCACCTTGCAACGTCTGTGTAATATCAGAATCGTCAAGATAGGTATCTCCGGAGCTCAATTCCGTTAATGCCGTTGTTGTGGCCTTTCTGCAGATAAAGAGCATCGTGTTACCCCATTGATCAATCAAAGACTCGAAAAACATGGGGTTGATATGATCTCCAAGTTCGTTCATTGCCCTTTTTCAAACACTCTTCTTCATACAGTATGGTAATGTCAAAGCTGTATAACGTCATGAACTTTCATAATAAGGGAAGGAGAGCATAGTATTGTTGTCTTTAAAGAGCAACCCTATTTGGTCAAAAGGTCTAATTTCGTTCAAATCATGAAGTCTAATTCAATGGCTCTCCAAAACACTTGATCAAGAAATAACAGACCAACAGATTGAAGAAACATAGAGGGAATCACTAAAAAGTGGAACCAATAGCAGTGATATACACCAATTGAGATGTAAAGGGCGTAATAAGTAAACAGTCCCAAATAGTGTGCGAGCGAAAATTCTATGACGCAGCCATCACAACACATAAGTTTGTGTTTCCCCCATTCCCTGCAAGCAATGGCATTACTTAGCTGACTTTCACTGATGTTCTTCATACTCTATACTGCAGTGGATGGTAGATAGATTATAACAGCGAAGCGTTGTTGAGAACAGATCAGGTACATAGAAGTTTAGCGGATCAAGACGATTGACTCTGTGTTTGTGATAGCATTATGCTTGGCTTTGCCCCCCTCACCCTTGACTGACTCTGACTGTCACCAAGCAATGCAAGACACCGATACCGACACCAGTGACTACACTTCCTAGAACTATAGAGTTCAGCGTCATTGCTGTCTCCTATTATTTAAATATCACCCATAATGGATGTCTGTTTTTGTTTTGTTTGGCAATCGTCCGCGAGAGCTAAAGCTTTCAAGTCTCCAAATCATGAGCCTTCTGGACTTCAACAAGTCAAAGCCTTTGATATTCTTATAGCTTAGGATCTGAAGTTTTGATATATTGAAGAACTGGTTATCGATATAGGAGCAGCAAAGAGCACTGACCAATAATCATTGGTGAGGTTCAGTGTTTTGGTGCGCGACCACCTCGAAAATAAGTGGCTTTGGTAAATTCTCATTTCCTGTTGCACCTGGGCTCCAATCGTTCTAGGATTTGATGTGCCGAATAGAGAAGTGGTTGGGCTACAAGGGATATTGCTTGAATTTGATGCCATTGCTCATATTTGCACTTGAAACTATTTGCTTCTGATTCCCTTTAGAAATATGCTTCAAATCATACATTTTCGGACGACACCTAACGTCTAATGCACATCATCAGGAGGATCTGGACTCCCTCTTTCCAATGGTATGCTCAGAGCTGTGAATTAGCGACTGGAATATGGTCTAATTAGCCGCTGAAGTTATTTCAGTGCTCGACAAAAAAAGGGACATATGGCCTAGTGGAAAGAGGCGATGTGCTGTAAAATGCAGGCCTCAGGTTCGCATCTGAGCTTTAGCTTTTCAGAATTGGACGTTTTCCAATCTCCTGGCACCATTTTTATACCGATCCAGCTCATACTTTGGGGTTTTACTCAGAAAAAAATCTAGTATTTTGTAGTATCTTCAAAAGTGCATAAATCGAACATTTTTAAAAACCCAAGTTAGGATTTTTGGGAAGTTTTTTGAATCCATTTTGTGACTGTATCTGTGACACTGCCAATCCCAAACTTGTATCACTGAATAGACTGAAACTGTCTTCATCTTTTGAATTCAATATGATGACGCTGGTACCCTTAGAGGAAGATTTATTAAAGATTTAAAATTTCCCTGCCATTAAAAAATGCCCAAAAGGGAAATATGTCCCGTTAAAATTCGGCCGAGGATTCCCAAAACGGAAATTAATATCGCAGCCAGATCCAGAGCACAAGACTACTACCGCACAGCCTTTATTGGAGAGCCTCGAAGTAGAAAGAAGAGAGATCGCATGTAAAGAAGTTTGGAAGATAGTCTGATTGTCATTGTGTGTGTACAGCAATAGATTAGATAAGAATAAAATGTTACTGGACGAGGGAATAAGCATAGCCTCAAAGAAAAGGATTGGGGAACAGAAGTGCAGGAGTGTTAACTGTGCTGCTGCTGACCGTGCCCATATTCCACAGCTTTCTGCTGCTGCCAATTGCTGCCCCAAAGTGGATGCTGTTTTGGTGACACCGGTGACACTAAAAATGACTATCTGACATGGCTGTGAGTCTTTTTGGCTAGAAAGGGAGATGGAAAAGAAAGTACCGAAGAAGCACTGTGCAGATCAGACGGTGGCAGCACGTTAAGGGCAGAGCAGTTCAACAGGACCGAACTCTAACAAGGGTGATGTATTAATGGATAAACGTTTTCTTCCTCCTCTTACTAAGGTTCTTTATTTTGGAATTGTTTGTAAAGGGTCTTCATTAAAACAGCATTGGTAATAAACTCCAACAACATCATTGCCTTGAAGCTGATAGGGGTCTTGGCAAAAAAGAACTACAACGTTTTCTGCTTGGATTCAAGAGAAGACTAAGACCTACGGCTGTTGGGATATCAGACTCCCGAGGTTTCCAACTCGATACATCCTTGGCTACACAGCACCTATGGGACATATGTATGACGACTTATCCGTCCAAGACTTAGAAGACAATGGAATCTCCCAGTTGGATCTAATTGTCGATCTAAATGAAAGCACAACAGAACTTGTCATCACTGACTTCAACCTAATCGAACGTTTTAAGCCAATTTTAAACAGAGAATCAACAACTGTTCTGTTTGGATCGACAGATGCTTCCCAACTTTCAGACGCTACCAAGAATATCTTAGAGAGCAGCATGACATTGAGCAATAGCTCAATGCTACTGAGAACGATCTACAGTACAACGTCAAAGTGTTGGCCGATTTCGATACTTGCGATGAGCATAAAGCTGCAACTTCTTATGCCGTTGCCATTGAGGATGCCACTTTCAAAGTGTCAAAACTGACATCCTACACCGATATGTTGTACTGGTTGATCTACAGATTTGTGCCTTCTCCATTGTTGAGATTCCACTTCAACAACAGGAAGCTACTTTCCGCCAGTTTCAGGACAGCATGGTTACCCTTTACCCCACTTTATTCTTTTCTTTTTGTTCAGTTTTCCTTGGATTTCATTACTTTTCTACAATATATCGGTATCATTCATAAATAAATAGTCAATTGCAAACCTTGCTCACCTCTTTGACTTTAAAAAGGTTGGAGGAGGCATTGGCGTGTAGTTTCTGTTGTAAAACCTATCGTCAGTACTGATCTTGAGTTCCAAACTGCCGAGGTCCAAAAAACTCTCATCCAACTCATCGATAGAGTTGGCACCCAACAGTTTCATATCCCTTGTGATCTCCTCCTTCAAAATCTGAATGGCTTTTTCAACACCCTTTTGCCCATACACTTCGCTGTACAGCATGCCCCTGCCAAGACCAGGCTTTGCCCCAAGGCATAAAGCCTTGATCACATCGGACCCTCTTCTGAATCCACCTTCAACAAAAAGATGAAAATCCGGAGAATCCAGCTTCTTCTCCTTGAGTAGTTGCTTCGTTTGTGCCAAAACTTCAATCGTGGAAGGAGAATAGTCCAACTGTCTTCCACCATGATTCGAAATAAGACAACCTTTGAAGCCTAACTCTGCAGCTCTCACAACATCTTCTTTCCTCTGTAAACCTTTCAAGATGATCGGTAGATTCGTCGACTCTTTGAAGTTCTTGAAATCGTCCCATGTTAAAGTTGCATACTTGACCTCGTCCGAAATGATCGTGTTTAGCTGGTTGGCAATGTCATCTCCAATGACATCCCTAATCTTGTTGTCCTTCTCACGGTTACCCACGGTGGCAATATCAACATTGATGAAGATTGCCTTAACATTGGGCATCTCTTTTTCAATCTTTTGAAAAAGTTTTGGTGCATTAGCAACCTCTTCTTTCGTGTAGAAATCGTGCTGGTAAAAGACACTCTGGTTGTTTTTTGTCAGCTTTACAAGTTCGTCCAACTTGAAACTGCCATGCTTAGGAATGAGATGAATGATACCTTCTTCTCCAGCAGCTTTCGTGAGTACCTGTTCTCCCTGATCCTGAATCAGGTGTGAACCACAAAAGGCACCAATGTAAAATGGGGCCTCTGTATGCTGACCAAGTATATGCGTATCAATTGTACTGTTGGAAACATCCACTAGACATCTTGGACGGAAGAAAATACGCCCTAGAGCATAGTGGTTTTCTCTTAGTGTAATTTCGTCGGACGCACCAGTAGATAGATAACCCCATGCAACAGGTGGTAACACCTTCTTTGCAACAAACTCAAAATCAGCAATTGAAAAGATATTGTGTAAGAGGGGCATCTTGGATATGTAATCAAGTCTCTGTTTTTCAAGCTGGTCATCATCTTCCATCATGCTTAGACCCTTTCTTGCTTGTTTCTCCAACTTGTATTCTTCTTCCTCTTCCTCCAAGATAAAAATTGCCTCCGTATGCGTCGTTTTTGACTTCTTCCCATTCTTCTTTTGTTTTTTCAACTGATCAGGTAGATCGTGGATAGGACCGATGTGAAGCTCTGCAGGGATATGCTGCTCGATGTAACGTGGGGTATGCATTGACTTGAAACCTTTTGTTGCATCGTTACCTGCAAATCTAAGTATTCTAGCCGCTCCTCCTGGATGATTCGCCAAGAATTCAGTAACGTCGTACACCATTCCGTGGATGGCAATCCAACAATCATCCATCTTGTTATGAACTTTTAACTCGTCAAAAGTAACAATTCGCGTCTCCTTCTGTTCATTTCTGAGCTGTGATGGCTCGTTTCGTGCATTGGAGTCGAGGTACCAGTAAAGGGACCCTATCGTCAAACCTGAAGCCAGGCCTCCCGTTATAAAAATGGATGACGATGATGAAGAGGAACTTTGAAGTGCTAGATTTGTGGAGTGAGGCCTGGAGAATACCGTGAGACGAGGCCAACAACGCTTGAAGTTGCTTCTCAATGAGTTTCTCAAGAGCATATTGAGAACGGATACAGGATGGAAAAGTCGTTCTTGAATCTATTTCCAAGATTCAGAGAAGAAAGAAGGTTGTCAAACAGTTGAAGATATGCCCGCTTATATATGCCGTGCTTAAGTTTTCAAGATTTTTTTACTGGACGAGTGGTATAAATATGCGAGCCGCTCTGGTCAGATGATGATTGTGGGGCAGTACGATCGACCATTGCTACTGAACCACACGCTGTTTACATCAAACAACTAACGGCTGACCCTTTGTTCAATTAGGGAAGTATCCACAGTAGTTTAGGATAATGAGTTTGTACGGTTTGGTGAGTTCAAGTGAGCCAATCAATCAAATGATCTTACCGCTGGTCACCGACCTCTGCCCAATTAGGCAACTCGCATCGAGACTAGCTCTTGATAAGATCGACGGCTCCAATCGCAACGCCAACTGCCTAATTGGGATATCCCCAGAGCGATCGCGCAGTCAGTTGGGGAGCACCCACCAACCACCGACCTCCAACTCTATTAAAAGCCACCTTTGATTCCATATTTCAAATGATTTGTACTGTGGTCTTCTTCCTCGAAATTGTTTCATTTGTATTGGAGAAAACCGATTTGCTTTTGGCAAAAAGTTTCATTTTAAAGATAATTTCCATCTTTTTTGTAATAATATTGGTACTATAATCAAAGATAAAATAAGAATACCTTGAACTCTATTAGTCTCACTATTATACGATTGTTGCTTACCCTTCTATAAAACAAGGATGTAAGGAAGTAACCGATACAACCTTGGAAGTGGAAGAGGACAGCATTATATAGAAAGAGAAGTATGAAGAGGTGTAGTCCAAGAGGTGAAACATTGAGGTGAACCAAAGGAGTAATAGTAAGCATGACACAGAAAGGTGAAACATAAAGAATAATGATCGAGCTGAAGATACAGCGAGATCAGCGGTATAAGATACCGAATTAGGAAGAGCGATCAAAATATAGTATTCACTTTATTACATTTTTACATTTTTTTCCTTCTTTAACAGTACCTGGTTTGGACCTCCAACCCAAAAACAGTAAAAGAGAACAGTGAGATTTTACTCTCTTCACCTCAAAAAGTAGCGGACAATACTTTCATGAAACAACAGTAAAATATAAAGAAGAAGAATTAAATCACAATGTTTCAAGGAATCATTATGTATGTGTTATGTACAAACAGACAAAATTTGAGCTATAAACAGAGTGCTCAGTGGATTAATCGTAATCAAACATCACTATGCTCTGATGTCAGATTCAATGATTCCAGATTTGTCACACATGGCTCTAAACACACCATCAACCTTCTGGTAGAGGTTATAAGGAGTATCAAAGTCAACAACTTTACCTTCTTCCATAACCATAATTCTATCATACTTGAGAATGGTCTTCAATCTATGAGCAATACACAATATGGTACATTCAGCAAACTCATCAACAATTGTTTGCTGTACCTTGAAATCGGTCTCATAGTCAACACTCGAGGTAGCCTCATCCAAAATCAAAATTTTGGAGTTTCTAACCAAAGCTCTAGCAAGAGCAAGCAACTGTCTTTCGCCAAGAGAGAAATTTATACCATCATCTTCAACGTTTTGATCAAGATGGAACTTGTGCAAATTTTCGTCCTTCTTATCTTGCCCCTTAACGTTTTCCACAGTCTCAGAGTCAATCAATCCTGCCTTCCTCATCACTTCCCAAAGTTCTTCATCTGTGCTATCCTTGAATGGGTCAAGGTTTGATCTAATAGTACCAGTGAACAAGACAGGGTCTTGTGGAATAATGGACAACTTGGATCTCAACGTGTGCAAACCAAGCTTTTTGATGTCGACACCGTCAATGGAAATAGTTCCATCAGGTTCACTCAATCTGTAAATGCATGTCATCAAACTCGACTTTCCAGCACCGGTTCTACCGCAGATACCAACTTTCTCACCTGACTTGAACTCAACATTCAAATCGTGCAACACGTTTGGTAGCTCTGGTCTGTACTTCAAGGAAACGTTTGCAAACTTGATGCTGCCATGAACAGGCCAGCTTGGTTCTGGATCAAATTCAGGAATTTCATAAGGTGCCTCTTGTGGAAGGTCAAAAGCGTAAAACTTCAATCTTTCCACTGCATTCATTTCATTTTCAACTTGAGTGAGTGCATCCAACATGGTACCTAACAATCCAGATACAGAGAGAACATATGTTAGCACTAGACCTGCCGAAGCAGCAGAGATACTGAAGACGTTATAGCAGCAAAGGAATGTGATCAACAATGTAAAAGCGGCAGCCAAAGTATTCAACATGATGGCCAACCATCTTTGGGTAGCATTGACTAGATAGTTGGCCTCATTCCACTTGTCAAGAAGGGCAGTGTTTGTTTCCAAAAACCTGTCCCTAGCTTTGAACGCTTTGATTGTCTCCATTCCACCCAAGGCTTCGTTGAAATGAGAGTAAACCGAAGACCTCTTGAGTGCCTCTAGTCTCTTGATTTCTCTATTGCTAGCTTGGTAATAACTCGCAATGCAATAGTAAGAAGCCATCAAAAATGGAACGGCAATGGTGAACCAAGGCAAGTAGATGCAACAAAGAATGATTGTTCCAATGATCAATGCAAACGTCACGGCAAAGATTCTGACTTGTTCAAGTATTTCGTTGTCCAAACCATCGGTGTCCTTGGTGAACCTGTTCAAAACTCTACCCATTGGAGATTTATCCATGAACGACATTGGAGCAAAGAGGAGCCTATTGGAAGCAAGAATGTTCAAATGCTTAGCGGCCCTGGTGCACAAGTAAGCCATCAATGTGAATTCAACAATGAGGAACAAAATGTACAAGAGAGAGAACATCACGTACAAGCCCATGTAGAAGCCGTTGGTTCTTCCGGAAAACCTGTTCGAAATCCAGAACGCCAACCAGTTATTAGTGAACAACGAGCAGAAAGTGTTGAGAGTTGCCGTCAAAACAATGAATCCAATGAGCCAATATTTGTGGGAGCCACCACCTAATGACAAGTAAACTTTGTAGACTCCCCACGTGAGACGATTGTATGCTCTCTCCTCCTCTTTGATTAGCTTGCCGTCCAGCTCATCATTTTTGAAAGGATCTGTGGTCAATTGTCTTTTGACTATCTCTTCATTCTCATACTCTAAAGCTGTCTGATTGTGAATCTCGGCATCATCTTTGGCATCCTTACTGAACTCTATCAACTTTTTGAAAGTCAAGTTTCTAGCAGTCAACTCTTCCAGTGTGCCAAAGTCGATAGAGCCGTCCCCACTGAGAAACATAATCCTGTCTGCAGCATCAACCATTGACAACTGATGAGTGGCCATGAGTCTTGTCTTCTCAGCGAGTAACCCAAGAACGCACTCCTTTATTATGTGCTTGCCAACCTTTGCATCAACGGCACTCAAAACATCATCAAGTAAAATGATATCTTTATCTGCATAAACGGCTCTTGCTAAGTTAATTCTTGCCTTTTGACCACCTGAAAGTGTAACACCCCTCTCTCCAACTTCTGTTAGATCACCACCAGGTAAGAGCTTGAAATCGCTTTCCAAACAGCAAGCATCAACAATGGCATCATACTTTTCCTGGTCCAAAGTAGATCCAAACAGTATGTTTTCACGAAGAGTTGCACTTTGGACCCATGGGTAACCACACAGTAACAATACTCCATTGACAGCAACAGATCCTTGAGTTCTCTGCATAAATCCAGAGAGAGCATTCAAGACAGATGACTTACCAGATCCGATTGATCCTGTAACCACAACAAACTCCCCCTTCTTGATTTGGAAAGATATGTCTAACAAGCCTGGGAATTGATGAGACGCTATTCCTTCCGCTTCTAGGCTTGTGTCACTCCTCTTCTCAAAAGTCTCCATAACGTGAACATCCTGAAGTTTCTCAGTCTTCTTCATTGCTTTCATAGCTTCATTGTTTTCTTTCTTCTCTTTCTTCGCCTTTGCTTTCTCTGCTTTCTTTTCTTCCTTTTCTTTTTTCTTCAATGCTTTCTTATAAGTATCCTCGGTCTCTTCCCTGCTGGCAAACTTCTTCCATTCAAAGGAAGCGCCTTGGACGCTTATTGCTATGGACGAATCTTCAATCGGTGGAGGAACTTCTTCCTCCTGCTTCGCCTCACCACAAGAAAGAAAGTCGGCAACTCTCTTGAACGCAATAAACATATCAACAACCACTGCGATGGTAATTGGAATAACGATGAACTGTTGGGCCAACACCGAGAATAAGGTCAAGGAGGCGAATATGGATGCGATGGATCTGGTGGAGTTAATAGCGTGCAAAATCACAAAGGAAACCATGGATGCCAACGTTGACAAAGACATTGCAAGGGACATGAGTAAATTTCTAACAATTTGAAGCCTCAACAAGATCGAAGACTCCTTTGTTCTAACCTCGTTCAAATTAGCCTTGTAGGAAGATTCCCAACTGTAATACTTGATCATTTTGAAGTTTTTCAAAAGCTCTTTTACCATGTTGACTCTACGGTCTGTAAACTTTGTGGCCTTCACTCTGTAGTCACCCATGGTTTTACCCAAGATACCCAAGATGATAAGGCAAAAGAAGAAGACTCCAATACCGGCCAAAGCAGAAACACCAATGTTAATGAGTAACAAAACCACAGTGATGACAATGGGAACAGGAAACACCACCAACATTGGTGAAAAGGCAATACCCCATTCAGCCCTGTTTAGATCGGTAGCCATGATGGAGTTGATCTTACCAACCGGGAAGTCATGATGACCCTTTGCATCCAACTTGAAGCTCTTCTCTAGAATGGCCCTTGAAAGCACGGCCTTTGCCTTTGCAGCCACTTGGAAGCCATTGTAAAACATATGATTTTCAAGAATTCCTGAGAAGAGCACCATGAGACAGCATCCAATGGCATAGCCAACACCTTTTCCCTGGTTTACCTCAAAACCTAAGTTTTTTGACTCGACAAACTGAATGAGCTCCTTTTGAAGTAGGGGTAACAAAGTCACAATGACGTCGGCAACAAGCTTGAACAAAGCAGCCTTGATGTATGAGTACCAAAAGGTATAGTACAAGCACTTGACAAGGATTGAACGTGGTATCATGAAGTCCACAAGATCGTCCTCATTGGAAGCGGTGGACGTCTCAGGTGATTCATTTCTAGCCTTGCATTTCTTTCGCACAAGCATCTGTCTTTCCTTTGCAACCAATCTGTCAAGATTATGCTTGAAGATCTTGTACCAATGGTCAACGTTATCGTTTTCTTTGACGGGGTACAAGTCAGGTGGCTGAAGTGTTCTCCTGTAACCGACTTTGAAGAGAGGCATCAACCAAAGAAAGTAAGAACGACTTATAAAGTTGGCATTTTCATGAGGATACTCTTTCCGTTCGTTGTCTGTTGGAAGTTCTGGTATGGCACTTGGAAAGAGGAACGATAGAGTCCTCTTTTGAGGAATGAGTCTATGTTCGTCCAACCGTTCAATCTTGTCGTTGTCGTCCATTTGAGTTTGAGTCGTGGGGATCAGTGTTTTCAAGACATGACGTGACGTGAAGGTTTGGTTATTCGTAAAGAAGAAGAGGTATTGAGGTGGCAAATAAGTGGAATGAATACTTGCTGCAACACATCAAGAGGGATGTTGCAGACGTTTCTGTTGTGCGCTTTGCAGGATAGATTGCAGCTCTTGACTAACGTCCCGCCGCTGCACTCTGTCGTACATGCATGGAAAAAACCTTTGAGTGCAGCCAAACAGCCAGCCAACTGCATTCAGAATGTCAGTCATACAACCAGGATCTGATTCCTACATAGCATCCAGCAAACACACAACCTCTATTCTGGATGTTTGCTACCAACAAACACACATACTCTAGCAACAGTTCTTGCTCAAACCCTCCTTGCAAAGCACGCCCTGGACTGCATGAACGAACTCCGTTTTTGGCTGCAATGCACCTCCATGCACGGCGATAAGGCCGGAGATAAACGCAGCTGCAACACATGAGGAAAGTCAAAAGTAAGCCTTAATGCTTGTTACTCCCGAGATGATCAAAACTGTGGTTAGTTTCGAGCATTTCAGCATTGTTTTCCTCTGCTTATTGATTACACAGCGGATGAAACTGCGATTCACAATCTTCACAAGGTTGAGATGTGTTCGCTTCAGTAGTCGTCGTCATTAAAAAAAACGCTACTCATGAATTTTAGAAGACATACAAACCATTCTCTAGCATCTTATATTATTCCGTGTATGCTTCGTAGGTAGACGAGCAAAACCACCGCTTGGTGAATGTATGAATAAATTTATACACGAATGGATGGGTGATATTGAACAGTAGCAAAAAGGAAATAAATATAGATAGGTAAACGTACTTGATCGTTACTTTATTACACATTGAAATCCGCCTCCCTGATTCCTGACTTGTCGCACATCGATCTAAAGACACCCTTGGGGTTTTGGTACAACTTATAAGGCATGCCAAACTCGACAACTTCACCCTTTTCCAGTACCATGATTCTATCGTAGTTGAGAATGGTCTTTAGTCTGTGAGCAATGCACAAAATAGTACAATCAGCAAATTCATCAACAATCGTCTGTTGAATTTTAGAATCCGTCTCATAGTCAACACTTGAGGTAGCCTCATCCAAAATCAAAATTTTGGAGTTTCTAACCAAAGCTCTAGCAAGGGCAAGCAATTGTCTTTCACCAAGAGAAAAGTTGACACCATCATCTTCAACGTTCTGATCAAGATGGAACTTGTGCAAGTTATCATCCAACCTTCCTTGCAGTTTGATCTTGTTCAACATCTCAGCATCAACCAATCCTGCCTTTCTCAGAGCTGACCAAAGCTCATCATCACTTCTGTCTTTGAATGGATCGAGATTGGATCTGATGGTACCACTGAACAAAACAGGATCTTGAGGAATGATCGACAACTTGGATCTCAACGAGTGCAATCCAAGCTTCTTGATATCAACACCATCGATGGTAATGGAACCTTCAGGCTCACTCAATCTGTATAGGCACGTCATTAAGGTTGACTTACCAGCACCAGTTCTACCACAAACTCCAATCTTTTCGGTGGGCTTGATGTCCATGCTCAAATCCTTCAACACATAAGGAAGTTCAGGCCTATACTTCATCGAGACATTTTCAAAGACAATATGACCTTTGGAAGGCCACGAAGGTTCAGGGTCCATCTCAGGAATCTCATATGGGGCCTCCTGAACCAAGTCATATGCGTAATGCTTCAATCTTTCAACCGAGTTCATCTCATTCTCAACCTGTGTCATGGCTCTCAACATCAAGGATAAAGTGCTGGTAATCGTGAGGACATAGGATAGCAACAAACCAGTATCAGCTCCAGAAATTGCAAAGACACGGAAGCAACATAAGAATGTAATTATCAAGGCAAACACGGTGGCAACCATGTCCAAGTGAACCGCTAGCCATCTTTGATTTGCAATGGTTAAGTAGTTAGCTTCGTTCATGTTGTTGATCAACCTATCGTTCGTGTTCAAGAATCTATCTGTTGCCTTGTATGCCTTGATCGTATCCATACCACCTAGAGCTTCGTTGAAGTGAGAATACACCAACGACCTCTTTAATGCCTCCAACCTCTTGATCTCTCTGGCCGAGGCCTGATAGAAGTTAGCAATAAAGAAGAAAACAGCAGCCAAGAATGGAACTGCAATGGTGAAGTATGGCAAATAGATACAGCAAAGAATGATGGTACCACAGATCGTACTTAGTGGGTAAAAGAACAGTCTGATCTGTTCCATAATCTCATTATCGAGCGAATCGGTGTCCTTCGTGAACCTGTTCAAAATTCTTCCCATTGGCGAGGTGTCCATGAAAGACATTGGGGTGAAGAGCAACCGGTTACCAGCACTAACGTTCAAGTTCTTGGATGCAGTGGTACAGAAGTAAACCATCATGAAGAATTCAAACGAGAGGAAGACAACAAAGAGCATGCAGAACATCACGTACAAACCAATGTACCATCCGTTGGAACGACCTTGGAACTTGTCGGTGGTCCAAAATGACAACCAAGTGTTGGTGAACAACTGACAAAACGTGGAAAAGAACATCATCGAGACAATGATTGGAACAAAAGACCAACCAAATTTGCCCGAACCAGCTCTTAGATAGGCCATATAGACATCGAACGAGATTCTGTTCACAGCCTTCTCCTCATCCTTGATCAACTTTCCAGCGGTTTCGTCATTATCAACAATTGTACCCACTGTCAGTTGCCTATTGATGATCTTCATCTCTTCGTCTAACACTTCATCATCATCGACTTCACCTCCAGCACCGCCTTTCTTGGTCTCTTTGCTGAACTCCATCAATTTTCCAAAACTCACGTTTGTGGAGACCAACTCATCAAAGCTGCCTAGATCAACGGAACCATCACCGTTCAAAAACAGGATTCTATCGGCAGAACCAATCAATGACAACTGATGGGTGGCCAACACTCTGGTCTTTTGTGACAACAATCCCAAGATACAGGACTCCATGATATGCTTACCAACCTTGGCATCGACGGCACTCAAGACATCGTCCAGAAGTATGACGTCCTTATCAGCATAGACCGCTCTGGCCAAGTTGATTCTTGCCTTTTGTCCACCGGACAAAGTGATACCTCTCTCACCAACCTCTGTCAGGTCTCCACCAGGCAACTGTTTGAAATCGTTCCCCAAAGAACAGGCATCAATGATGGAGTTGTACTTGTCATCATCGTACGGTAGACCAAATAAAATGTTATCACGAACGGTGGCATTTTGAATCCATGGAGCACCGCACAGTAGTAACTCACCATTGACAGACACCGATCCTTCGACTCTATGCATGAATCCCGCCAATGCATTCAACAAGGAGGATTTACCAGAACCGATCGAGCCGGTAACGATGATCAACTCTCCCTTTGCAACGTCAAAGGTCAAATCCTGCAATCCTGGGAACTGTGTCTGTTCAAGGTCTTGCCTCTCATGGTCACCGGGCTGTAACACATATGTTTGCTTGTCCGTCTTTTCAGAACCCGTGGATGATGTTGATGTGGAATCTGGCTCAGCGGAGGTACCCTTTGCAGTATCCTTTAGGGCAGAGGCGGCAAGTGCAGCATCTTCCAGATCTGCCTCTTCGTTGGTGAAAGTTCTCCATTCGAAAGAAGCATGATCAACCTTGATGGCAATCGATTCGTCCTCAATGGTGTCTGGAACTTCGTCCTCTTGATTTGCCTCACCACACGACAGGAAACTTGACACTCTGCGCAATCCCACCAACATGTCCAAGGTCAGCACGAGGGCCATTGGAACCAACATGAACTGTTGGGCAAACACGTTGAATAGAGTCAAGGAGGAAAAGATCGAACCCACCGATCTACCGCTGTCTATGGCGTACAACACCAAGAATGCAACCATGGAGGAGATTGTTGGTAGGCACATGACGAAGGAGACCATGACGTTTCTCATACCTTGGATCTTGAAGACTAGAGCAATCTCCTTGCTTCTTGTATCGTTCATGTTCTTCTGGTAGGAACGTTCCCAAGAGTAGAACTTGATCATTTTGAAGTTCTTCAAGAGTTCCTTGACAAGGTTGACCCTCCTATCGGTGTAATAGTTGGTTTTTTTCCTTAGCTTGAACAATGACTTTGTAAAAGAACCGATGAGGAAGACTGAAACCAAAAAGAGACCGATACCAACAAGGGACGCAACACCAATGTTGATGATCAATAGCGCGGTGACGATGGCAACGGGGATAGGGAACAAGATCAAGAATGGGAAGAATCCAAGTGCCAAATCCACCCTGTTCAAGTCTGTTCCCATGATGGAGTTAATCTTACCAACGGGGAAATCATGATGACCCTTTGTGTCCAAGGCAAAACTTTTCTCTAGCATTGCCTTTGTTAGGATAGACTTTGCCTTTGATCCAACCGACATGGTGTTGTAGAAGAAATGGTTGATACAGACACCCGTGAACAAGATAAAGAAGCAACAGCCTAGAGAATAACCAACACCTTTTCCCATGTTCACCGGAAGACCAATGGCTTTTTTTTCGACAAAATTGATCAATGCTTTTTGGACCAAAGGAGAAAGAGCAGTTGCTATATCGGAAGCACATTTGATTAAGGCACCTTTTGTATATTGAAACCAGAAAGTCTTGTACAAACTCAACACGATCACTTTAACAGGGATTTCAAAGTCGTCCAAGTCTTCTTCTGGTGTCACCGTTGAATTTTCAGGAGTTTCACCTCTCTCCTGACATTTTTTCAGGATATGTAATTGCTTTTCGATTTCAACCTTTGGTTTGAAAAATCCAATGAATTTTTCGTACATCACTTCAACTTTTGATTCTTCAGAGATGAGGTATAGATCTTGGGGTTGGAGGGTCCTCCTGTATCCAAGTTTCATCAAGGGCGCCATCCATGTGAAGAAGAGACGAGACATGAAGTTGACTCTGGTGTGTGGGAATATCTGTCTTTCATCGTCGAGTGGTAGTGGTGGTATTTCTTTTGAGAAGAGGAACGAAAGGGTCCTCTTTTGTGGGATGATTTGGGCTTCATCTAGCCTTTCATCTGCATCACTCATGAGCAGTGTAGCCTGTTTTGATATGTTTCAACAACTGTAGTAAAGTAAAAGGAAAGCACGAGGTGTAGGAATAGTGGTGTATCTGAGTAGCAGTCTGTTAGGCAATAAGAGTGTGAGTAGATGTTTCCCAGTAATCTAGTTATTCTGTAATCATCAAAGGAACGAAAGGATAGCAGAGGAGGTGATGTTTTGATGGTAGAAGGAGTAGGGTGGTCTTTCCTTGAGGTCTGATCATTAGTGTGTTGCTATAAACATGGATGGTGAAATATTTTTAGTACGCACCACCACATGCGTTGCTGTGGAGTGCTTTGCAGGTGGCGATCGCGGGTGGAATCCGTGGGGAGGTCCGAATAGAGCGAGGCCCGTTCTGCCCAGCCAGCCGCATCCCCGGGCTGTTAAATCCACCGGGAAAACAGACTGCCCGCCACTTGGCACGTCGAATGATTGTCCGAGATTCTTTGGGGGCGGAGATCGTCCCAGTCTCGTACCCAATCTGGTGTTTGTGGCCTCTCCTTGTCAGCTTTTACAGCCGTTTCAGATAGCAAAAAGAGTAGCTTATAGGTTCGTGAGAAGCGGGGAGAGAAAATAAGAATGAAAAAAGGCTTTTAATGTCGCAGATAAATGGGGTTAGCATCCAGCGTAGTAGGGCCGAGTAGGGCGAGCAGCTTGTTCGGGATTACCAAAGAGTCGAATCCCGCACTACCCTCACAACTGTCTCGTTCTCGTTTACACCCAAGACACAATCTAGCGTAATGGATTGTAACGCTGGTATCTCCTGTATACAAAGCAGTGATCCAGGGGTTTGCAGTGCCAGCCAAGAAGACTCCGGCTTTCCAAAAGTTCTGGGTGTGTCTGGGGCCCTGCTGCACCTTGGAAGGTTTTAGTGGTCCGTAACCGCTTGAAAGCATTGAACGACATTCAGCTGAACATTACTACTCAAGACTCAACAGATTTTCGCTGATCTAATTACTCTTTTCTCTGTCTCTACCGTCAGACCAAAGCCAGTCAGTAGGATAGTTTCCGCGTAGGTTGCTTGTCGGTCCAGCCATGAAGTTGATTGATTATTGAAGGTGACTGTCTGTTCTTAGAGTGCAATAGATGACTGTCCAACAATTGAGAATTCAAACAGCCATATAGCGCGTGGTTAGGATACTGGCAGAGCCTACTACTCCTGTCTTCTGGCCATAGAGCATAGATTTTTCAACCAGACTGGCGTTGTGCTTCTGCCTGTAAACCTCACACTGAAACACTGTTGCACTGCTCTACAATTTTTCAACATTTTGGTGGTCATACACCTTTGGAGAATGACGGATTGATCTTTGAATCTTCATCTCTTCTATATGTTCAACTGTAAGAGTGAAAAAGAGTGTAAGATTGTAAGTGTAATTCTATGCACACACTTAATATGCCCAAACGGGCACTCATTGGGCAGACGCGTCCCATTACCTTTCCGCATCGGGAAGGTGAGACGCAGGCGACGCGAAACCCCTTCCAAAGCTTTCACTTCCACCAGCTTTTTTTTCCAACTTGGAAAACCTCCTTTGAAACTGGTTGGATACACCTATTACTTATCCTAACTAACAAACAAACACGCTGCTTAACAAACATTTCCTCATCTTTTGTTGTTTAGTAGTCAACTCAAGTTAACTTGTACTCAATCTTTTCACCCTCCCACTTACGTTCAACACAAAAAGACGTACAAACATACATAAGCAAAAATGGATGCAATTGGAGAGTCTACTGATGCCGTCTTTAGTGAACGTGCAAGAACCTTCCAAGAGTTTCTAGATTCAACAACAAACTCAACAGACTACAAGGATGCCATCAAAATAATGCTCCAAAGGGCAGAGCGTAGGCTCGTCATTTCAATTGATGAATTGAGAGAGTTCAACAGAGAATTTGCATTCGGTTTGATCGATAGTCCTGCAGATTACCTTCCTGCTGCTGAAGCAGCATTGAAAGATACCATCATGGCAGTCTATGACCCTTACGAATTCTCCCATCTCGATTTCAACTCCGACACCGACTTTTACATTGCCTTCAGGGGTGCTTTTGGTGCTCATCAATTGACACCCAGAACCATCGATTCTTCCTACCTTTCCAAAATGGTCTCCATCGAAGGTATCGTCACTAGAGCATCCTTGATCAGACCTAAAATCATCAAGTCGGTTCACTACTGTGACACAACAGGAAGATTCCACTCTAGAGAGTACAGGGATCAAACTACAAGTTTTAACCCAATTACAACCTCTTCTGCATACCCAACAGAAGACCCTGAAGGTAACAAGCTAATCACAGAGTACGGATTCTCAAAGTATAGAGACCATCAAACCATTGCAATCCAAGAATTACCAGAATTGGCACCTGCAGGTCAACTGCCAAGATCGGTCGATGTCATTGTTGATGATGATCTGGTGGATAAGGTGAAACCGGGTGATAGAGTCCAAATCATTGGTGTCTTTAGATCGTTGGGAGGTGCACAGAACAACAGTGCTTCTTTCAAAGTTGTCATTCTTGCAAACTCCTTGTATCCTTTACATGCAAGGTCTTCCTCTGTTAAAGCCATAGAGAAAATCACCGATTTCGACATTAGAAACATCAACAAGATGGCAAAGAAGAAGGATGTCTTTGAAATCATGTCCCAATCTTTGGCTCCTTCCATTTATGGTCACGACTTTATCAAGAAGGCAGTCCTGTTGATGCTACTCAGTGGAGTCGAGAAAAACTTGGACAATGGTACACATTTGAGAGGTGACATCAACCTACTGATGGTTGGTGATCCATCCACCGCCAAATCTCAAATCTTGAGATTTGTCTTGAACACAGCATCCTTGGCTATTGCCACCACTGGTAGAGGTTCCTCCGGTGTTGGTTTGACCGCTGCAGTTACAACGGACAAGGAAACAGGCGAGAGAAAGTTGGAAGCAGGTGCGATGGTTTTGGCTGATAGAGGTATCGTCTGTATCGATGAATTCGATAAGATGAGTGATGTCGATAGAGTTGCCATCCACGAAGTTATGGAACAACAAACCATTACAATTTCCAAAGCTGGTATCCATACTTCGTTGAATGCAAGATGTTCGGTCATTGCTGCTGCAAATCCTATCTACGGCCAATACGACACCTTCAAATCTCCTCAGCAGAATATCGCCCTCCCAGATTCTCTACTTTCTCGTTTCGATTTGTTGTTCGTCGTCACAGACGAAATTTCAGACGAGAGAGACAGAAACATCAGTGAACATGTTTTGAGAATGCATAGATACATACCCGTGGGATACGGCGAAGGTGAACCTATTAGAGAGAGACCAAACGTCACGTTGGCCGTTGGTGATCAACTAGTCAACGTTGATGACGATGATGAATCAACCGAGATGTTCGAAAAGTTTAATCCTTTGCTACATGCCGGTGCAGCTGAAGCTGCCGCAAAGAGTGGAAGAAGAACCAGAGGTTCAAACAAAAAACCAGAAATTATCGCTATCCCACTCTTGAAGAAATACATCCAATATGCAAAGCAAAGAATCAAGCCTGTTCTTACTCAAAACGCCACCAACATGATTGTTGACATCTATACGGAGTTGAGAAACGACGACAATACGAAGAACTCAAGAACTTCACCAATCACTGCTAGAACTTTGGAAACAATCATTCGTCTCTCAACGGCACATGCCAAGGTGAGACTATCACCAACTGTCGATGTGAAGGATGTCAAGATTGCCGAAGAACTCTTAAGATTCTCATTGTTCAAAGAGACCATGACCAAATCAAAGAACAGAGGAACACCAGAGAAGAAGAAGAGAAAGACTGCTGCCGCCGCCCAAGCAGATGCTGAACTATCGAGCGACTTGGATTCGGACGAGGAAGATGAAGAAGAAGAAGATCCGTTCCAGGTGGAATCGGAAGACGAAATCACAACACCAAGCAGGTCAACTGCAAGGCAGAGGGCGAGAAATATCATACACGAAGATCCAGGTGTCGGTGATCTATCTAGCAATTTGGCTAGGCAATCACTTTCTTCAACACCAACCAGAAGAAGAAACAGACAAAGATCTTCACAGGATCCTTCGTCATCATTGACTCATGTTGAAGAGGAAGATACACTTGAAGATACACTTGAAGATACCGTTCCAGATGATGCAGTGCTTCAACAACAGCAGCCGCTACAAGTGGGTACTTCCCATCTATCATCGAACGTGAATACAGCCAACGTGGAGTTGTCCAAGAGTAGATTCGAGATGTTCAAGCAAAAGGTGCACGTTGTGTTCACAAAGGATCCTGAAGTTTCAGACTGGAAGTTTGAAACCTTTTTGAGATTGATCAACAACGAACTCACCCAGGAAGACCAGTTCGATCCATCAGAAGCCATGGCTGCCGTCGAGAGGATGGAAAGTAGCAATATCCTAATGATTTCCGAAGGTACCGTCTGGAGGATCTAGATTTCTTTACACTATGCGTTTTTTTCTCTTTCAACTGTGCTTCTCTTTTATTCGGTTTTCCTATTTCACGATTCTTTCATTTCGTCTTGCTTTTATAATTTGCTTCGCCTGTTTAGTTATGAACTTGGTCCGGATCCTCTCACCACTTTTCTTCTTCAACTGTTTTGTTTTTCTCTATCGCTTTTTTTGTACAGATTGTTTCACTTTTATTGATATACCATACTACTGCTACCTTTCTTCCATACGGTTAACCTCTAAAATGTAGCTTGCAATTGGATTGAGTTAGGTGCCTGTCTCTTCAACTCACTCCGTACATCAGGGCTGTGCATTAAATGCTCTTCGGGCTGTGTTGTACATTGTCATTTTGAAAAGTTTAGAATATCAAGGAAACGCCGCCCTTCAACAGTTGAACATGCTTACTAAAACCTAGATCCAAGAGATCAAACTATTGAAAGCTGTAAACCGGATCCATTATTGGGCAACATTGATCTCACACAGCTCACACTGGAAAACCGTTGAAGCAGTTTCACCAAATGTCAGGCGAGAGTAATCCAACCTCTAGCCAGGTTCCACCAGCGCCACATGGCATGCCTGCTTTTGGTTCCACTGGTAGAAAGATCATCTACGATGAGAATGGAAAACCGTAAGTGTTCATGGCTCTTAAAAAAATACAGCACTGTTTTTCTGTTAGGCTGATTTACTAACAATTTATTATTTGGCATTTCGGTTCTCAGCGCCATGCCGTTTTACTTCTAGATGTCGTTCATGTAACTCCTTGCTTGATTTCAAGATGGCTACCCATTCCAAAAAGGGATCTTCACCACCATCATCCTCCTTATCAATGGCAAGTACTGCCACAGTGGTAACAGCAGCAGCAGAAGCATCGGAAACAGCATCGCAACAACAACAGGAATCAAAAGATTGTCCTCCAGATGTGAACGAATTAGGCCGTTCAACATGGACCTTCTTACACTCCTTAGCAGCCACATACCCAGTAAGACCTACACAACAGCAACAACAAGACATGTCTACTTTTGTCTCTATCTTTTCCAAGATATATCCCTGTTGGTTCTGTGCCAAGGATTTTCAACAGTACATGGCAAAGAACGAGCTCAAAGTTGGAGATCAGGATTCCTTTGGTGAATGGATGTGCGAGGCTCATAACGAGGTGAATGTGAAGCTTGGCAAAGAAAAGTTTGATTGCTCGTTGTGGAAGCAGAGATGGAAAGATGGTTGGAAAGACGGAAGATGTGATTGAAAGGGGAGAGATTACCTGATTATACATTGGTTTACTTAAACTTATACTTGTACATACATCCCAAAAACCAATTGAAAGCTGTAATTATGACTAAGTTTATGAAGAAATTGAACTTCCCTGAATACATTTAAGCTATCGAAAACATCAATCTAGTTGTACAAAGTACGTAACCCCAGTCTCAGATTCTCAAATCAGGCAAACAAGGTCAAGTTCAAAGGAACCGAGGAACCTCTACCGCTAGGATACAATTTGACATTTCCTTCAAACCGTCTAGGTTTAGGCAAATCACCAGCATTGGAGAATTTGTACTTCTTATCATCAATAACTAACTTGGCATTTGCAGAGGATGAATTTGATCCAGCTCCCAAACCACCACCTATTGTATATGCAGAGGCATCAATCTTACGCAAGTTCGAACCAATATGCTGCTGCGAGTTGATTACAGCATCGTCCGGTTTGGAACTGTGATGTAGATGGCCAAACAAACGACCTTTGTTGTTCTCTTGACGGTCCAGTCTATCCTGAGGTGTATGCTCATAGAAAGCATCGTTTTGTGAGCCTTGAGAGGCCGAAGTAGCAGCAGGCATAGACCCGGGTGGGGGTGGAGGTGGCTTTGCCCTTCTTGGATGCGAGCCTGGAGTTGGTGTAGGTGCTGGAGATGGAGGGGCCGGAGAAGGTGGTGCTGCAAATGAAGGAAGCTGAGGAGCCATTGTCACAGGTGGAGCAGGAGCAGAAGTCGGATTTATCGAAGGAACAGCAATAGGAGGAGCAAAAGAAGACGGCAACTTTGGGGCTCCAAACTGTGGAATAGATGGTGCAGATGGAGTTTCAACAAACTCTTCTGTCTCCTCTTCAGAATCTGTGAATCCTGATCTAGAATTTGCGCCGTCATTATCGCTTACAGAGTCATCCCCTTCATCACTATCATAATTTTGTCTCCTTTGGTTGATTTGTGATAGGAATGCTGGCACTGGCGGAGCCGAAGAAGCAGTAGTTGGTGGGGGTGGAGATGGAGGTGGAATCGACATTGCTGGCGGAGCTGGAGGTGGAATTGACATTGCTGGCGGAGCTGGAGGTGGAATCGACATTGCTGGCGGAGCTGGAGGTATAGACTGTGCAATCTTTGGCAAATTTGGGGGCACAGAAGGAACAGATGACGATGTCGGTTTTGGATGACTGCCATTTCGAGAACCCGACATCTTCTTACTAACATCTTCATCTGAAACGACATGTGATTCATTCCTCCTCTGGTTAATCTGAGCAAGGAACGGCAATGCTCCTCCTGGTAAAGCCGGTGCTGCTGGAATTGAAGAAGCTGTTTTTGGCTGTGATGAAGGAGCCGGAGCACCAAACATAGGAGGTGGTGGCGGGGCAGGTGGAGGAATGCTTGAAGACGCAGCCGTGTTTGGCAACGGTGGTGCGGGAGGAGGAGCCAGTCCTGGAAGCGGTGGAGGCGGTGGAGCAGACATACTAGGGAGCGGTGGTGGTGGTGGAGCGCTCATGCTTGGTAATGAAGGTAAAGAAGATGCTTTTGGAACTGAAGAGGAGTCTACGACGTGCGAGTCGTCTCTCTTCTTATTGATCTCAGCGAGGAATGGAAGTGCCCCAGTTGACGGTAGAGGTGGTGCCGGTGGAGCCCCTGAAGGTTCTAGCGAGTGCAATTGTGGTGCTGGAGCTGCTGCAACTGGAGATGGCGGAGGTGGTGGAGCAGAAAAAGAAGGCAATGGAGGAGGCGGTGGTGCAGACGACGTAGGTAGTGGAGGTGCTCCAGATGAAGATGATTTCTTTGAAGGTCTTTTGATTGGCAGTTTCGGCTTTGCCTTGCCAGAAGTGATGGAATTATTGGACTCCATTGAAGAATTTCTCGAATGGGTCATGTATGACGGCTTGGCCACTGGAGGCACTCCTAAAGATGATGGTGTGCTGGTGAACGTTGGGACAGGGGGAGCTGCACCTGGGATAGGGGGAGCTGGAGGTGCAGATATAGATGGCATAGGTGGTGCTGATGTTGAAGACGCAGCCCTCTGGGGAGGTCTTTCACTTGGTACCCTTGGGCCAGACGTTGATCTTAACTTTGGCATACCACCTGCAAAGATGTCACCAAGCTGAGGAGCCGCCATTGATGGAAGAGCAGGCTCTGATGGCGCTGCAGCGGCGGAAGATCTTTGTCCTGGTCTCTGATGAGGAATTGAAGGAGGAATAGCTAACATCCCCCCAGCGTTCATCGAGGAGGAAGAGGCTGATGAGGAGGAACCGTTTCCTGCTATCAATGGCTTGGACCTATCGTTTGTCACAGCCTTTTTCAAAACTGCACCTTGTCTAATGGCACCTAACAATGCATTTCTATCAGGGGTGACGGTAGGCATTGATGGTGTTGATGATGATGGTGGGGGTCCTCCAAATGGAGGAGGTGGAGGAGGAGGTGGAGGGGGAGGTGGACCAGCCATTGTTGTGTGTCTGCCTATGGGATGGTTTCAATCAACTCAGTGGATACTATAAATTGGAAGAAACCTATGATGAATGGAGCTTATGAAAGAAGAAACTCTTGAACAGTGATGTTTCCTTGTTTCAATGGCCTTCCTTGTCCATCAGCCCTTGTGATGTGGTTCCCAGACTCAAAGGTGCACGGGTGTAGGAATACTACTTGGATTTTGTTTATCACGTGTGCTACATCACGGGATTATCCTACGGCTTAAATTTTTCAGTCTTTCTCGGTGTTTCAATTTGATCAAAATCAATGAGAATTAGATCAAGTCAATCAGTCAATATACTACGTTGTTCAGAAACCAGTAGGAAAAGTCGCATTCATAATAGCACCATTGTTGTTATATTTAACTGTGGGCATGCTTCGATTGATACCAGCTGCAACTCCCGTGATGAGGAGGGTCATCATACGAAGACTGCTGATGAGGTCATCACTTCCATCTCCATCTGCTCTTGGTTCATATCAACCAATACCAGTTACAACAAGAAGTATTTCTCAGGACGCGAAATATATGAGCAGTAATGCAGCAGAAGAAAGAACTTTGGTTGTTAATAAGCTATCCTTTGACCTTACGGAGGAGGATCTGGAAAGGGCCTTTGAACCCGTTGGCGGTGTCTCCAAAGTTTTCATTGAAAGGGAACAACCTCCTGAACCTTTACAATCATCTGCAAATGTAGAACAAGGGAGGTCCAAAGGTTACGGAAGGATAGAGTTCATCAACGAGCAATTGGCACGACAAGCCAAGGCTGAGATGCAAGGGCTTGTGTTGAACAACCTTCCTATAACACTGAGCCTGCAATCCGAGTTCAAGAGGTCCCATGATATCGACTATCACATTTTATACATTCGCAATCTCCCCTATGAAATAACGGAGGAAAACCTAATGATGAAGCTTGGACCAATGCAGGCACTACGATGCGGTTTGGCAAGAGCCCCAATTACAAACTTGTCCCTAGGGTATGGGTTTGTCAGGTTCCCCAATGCTGACACTTGCAAGAAAGCTCTCAAAAAGTGTAACGGGATGATGTTTGGGGGAAGAAGGATTAAAGTTTCCATCGCCAAGCCACAAGATCATGATTATAAGTACATTGTTTGAAACTGGCCTGCTAGGATTCATCGCACAATTTGTTAATAGCTACATCGCATACAATTTTCAACGACATTAATGAAATTATTCTGGGATAATCTTTTTCAGTAGTTGGATAAGAAAACAAAAAATCGTAATAAGTCATATTCAACAACAACAAAAGAAGGTAGTAAGTATAAACATCAGAAAGAAAGTAAAAGTATGGAAATCAAAGAAGAAGCACAAACCCACTTCGATACATCACAACGGATCAGATCTGTTGTCAAAAAGCAACATGACTACCCTCGCCTTCCAATCACAGGCTAAACGTCCACCCCTGGGGATAAAAACTTTGTACAAGATTTAAAATTAAGTTTTTCATTCTTCTCTCACCTTTGGAGAGACAAAATGAACACCCACAAAAACACACACACACACTTATTCCTCACCCTTGACAATTCCAACCTTTGCAGCTCTTAAGACTCTACCGTTCAACTCAAATCCTGGCTGTTGGACAAACATAACAGTACCTGGTTCCTTGTCAGGACTTGGGGCCTGGAAGGTGGCTTCATGCTTGTTTGGATCAAACTGCTCATCGAGTGGTTCAATCTTGGTCATACCGTGCCTGTTCAATGTCTTTTCAAAGATGTCTCTGGTCATCTTGACACCATCGTACAATTGGGAAACTTCAGCGTTTGTCTTTAGGGTTTCATCCTTGACTGCACTTAGGGCATGACCAAAGTTGTCGATTGATTCTAGCAGGTCCTTTGCAAACTTTTGAAGGGCAAAGTCTTTTGCCTTTTGTATCTCTCTCTTTGTAGTTTCTTGCAAGTTACGGAAATCGGCAACTGATCTCAGATAACGATCTTTGAACTCTGCAGCCTCCTTATCCTTTGCAAGTAGCTTTTCCTTGGTTTCTCTTAATTCCTTTTCAAGTGGGGATTCATCGGTCGCTGGTTGTTCCTGAGTCCCTTTCTCCTCGTTCAAGGCTCTAGTACTCGAGCAGAACTGTCTCTGACTAGCGACTGGAGAGTTGGCAAAGTAGAGGGTTCTTAGAGCGCATGCAGATGCTGGTCTAACGTTCAACGCAGCAGTACTTGCAAGGTTAGATGATCTAACGACCGGTCTGGATATTCTCAATAAGGATCTTTGCATGTCGTTGATGTTGTTGGTTTGATTGCTCTAGTTTCCAAATGAACTAGTGATCTTTGTTGAAACAGCACACGTCTATGGATTGATATTTAAGCTCGGTTGACTGTTGATCATGTTCAATGATGAGTACCAGGAGAAACATCCAGAGGTTCGGTTGAACTGTGAGCATCCAACCGTTCACCTTCGCCGTTACCACCAACAACCAGTCTTTGGAAAAAAACAGAAGTGTGAGAGAGTCGTGTGCGAGGGTGAATTTCTCGGACAGCAAGACGTACAATCCGGTGTAGAGGTGTAAGAGTGCATGTTTCTTCCGTATTGATCATCATACAGCCAACCACTTCTCTCTCGAGAATGACCAAGGAATGTAAAAAGGTCTTCTGTGTATCTACCTATTTATCTATGAACTAGTGCCACAACGTCAAAACCACCACACAATTAAGTACGATACATCTATCTTCATACATACACTGCTACTCACACCCGCCTCGAGTCATCGTTCTAGGTTACAGGTCATTTCAAACATTCAGCGTCCCAAAAGTCAAATTCTATTCATCAAAAGGAAAGGTTTCAAGGCTGCTAAATACATCCTTTGCTTTGAACTACTTTTTTCCTGAAATTAGATCAAGCATTTTTATCCTTTACCTTGCAAACTTGATTCCTATACTAAATTAGTACCCCCGTCGGTTAAAGGTACAGGGTTCCATTATACGTAGTGCCGTTTAACCCATTGACTGAAACTGTATACTTCTTTTCTTCTTCCTATCTCCTTCCCAGATTTCTTTGCTTTTCAGTACCCGTCGCTTGATAGGTTAACACTAGGTGTACAGAGTCAAAAGAATCTTGATTCTTTTTTGGCTTTCTGAACTAGCCAAATTGAACGATCCACATCATGACGAGCACATCGGAGAGCGTATCTCCAGAGAAGATTGGCAATGACTACTTTGAGTCACTCGCTGCTCTTACATTCAACTCAAGACCAATCATCGAGAGTCATACAACACTTGCCCAGGAAAATTTGGATGCTTCTTCCGAAATAGTCAAAGCGGTTGAAAAGAGAATTGAAAAGGCAATTCCATCCCAAAAGTTGTTTGCCTTATATTTACTGGACTCGATCTGTAAGAATGTTGGGTTACCGTACACCCAACTATTCAGCATATCGTTATTCAAAACGTTTACTAGTGTCTATTCTTTGGTTGATGACCAGACAAGAATCAGGTTGATCAAGCTATTCAAAACTTGGAAGGTTCCAAATAACGTTACTGGTCTGCCCCTGTTTCAGGAGGACCAATTGGATCGCATTGAAAAGTTTTTGATAAAGGCAACGGCAAATAACAGACCGCCTGATCAACAGCAGCAACAGGTGCCTCAGCAGCAGAGTAGCTTCATTACAAACGGTGTATTGAGTAAGGGACTTCTTATCAAAGAGATAGATGACTTGAAAAACCTGGTCAACTCAAGATTGCTTCAAATGCCAAATGATTCAAAAGCCAACCAAAGGTTTGAGCTTTTGCAACAGTTGAAAGCAATCATCAACCAACCAACTGCAATTCCTCAGCAGCAGCTAGAAGTTGTGAAGGCACAGCTCATCACTATAAGAGAGGATGAAGTTAAGAGGCTGAATGCTTTCAAGCAGCAGCAGCAGCGTCAGCAGCAACAACAACAACAACAACAACAACAACAACAGGCACCACAACAAACGTTACCACAGAATCTTACCACTTCACAATTGAATGGCTTACTTAATGTGCCATTACACTCACAAAGTCAAGGGAGCTCAGCGTTTGGCTCTCCACCTCCTAGTCAAAATAGTTTCAACAACCCCAACGCTCAGGCTTTCTTCAACATGATGACCACCTTGATGCAGCAAAAACAAACTCAAACTGCTTCAAATAATCAATTTCAAGCACCGCAATTTCCACAGCAACAACCACCAGCACAACATCAACAGCAGGTAACTGCCACCAGCACCTTGAAGTCCACTAATCCATTAGGCTTGTCAAACTTGAACTTTTTGCAGGGAATATTGAAGAAGGCAAGCGCCTCATCGGCACCATCATCGTCCTCGTCATCGCATAAAGACCCATTGAAGCAAAATCAAGATCGTCAACAACAGCAGGATGAAGAAATACAGGCTAAATATCAATCGGGTCCACCAATTATTCCTCGTGATCCAGTCCACCTCTTGTCGGGCTTCACGTTGGATCAATTATTCCTCCAGAATCACCAGCCTTCACAGGAAGAAATCTCGATGATATACGATCTCAAACCGAACCAATGCTCCAACTGTCCAAAGAGATTTGCAGACACTACAGATGGATTCCATCAGAAGCAGCTACATTTGGACTGGCACTTCCGTATGAACAAAAAGCTGAAGAATACATCAAAGACAATCCATAACAGATCGTGGTTCCTTACCAATTCCAAGTGGTGCGATTTCAAAGAAATTGACATCATTGGATCGATAGATACTGATGAAGGTGGTTTGGAGGTGAATAACAGGGTCAACATAGCAGGCCAAAGAAACGGCCTTGGTCTGTCACAGGAAGAGTTGAACAGAAAGACAGTGACAGTGCCTGATGACTCTGAAAATGAAACTGTCTGTCCTGTTTGTAGGGAGATGCTGGTTGGTGTGTTAGATGATGATTCTGGCGAGTGGACTTGGAGGAATGCTACAAGAGTGAAAGGTAGGGTTTATCATTACAGTTGCTGGAAGGAAACCAAGGGGAAGAATAGAGACAAGTCTCCAGAGCGGTCTTGAGAGTTTTCTGCTGTCACTTTCCGCAATCTCTTCCAATGTTATATTTGTACTTTCGTATTCTCATTTACAGGGATTTTTTACTCAATCTAATGTCATTTGACAAATTTTATACGTATAAATTGTAGTGGCATGTGTTCAACAACACATGGCATAAATGATATAATTTAGAACAATATTCCTCCTGAACGTCTTATTCTGAAGCATGTCCATGATCATCCCCATGATGACTCTTTTTCACCATGAAGTAATCCTCATAGATACTAACGGCTAAAAATACCCCAAAACCTATTCCTATTCCAGGAAACAGACCTCTAAACCTTTGGGATTTGTGGAACACTCCCTCGTATCTCCATGCATCCCTAAAAAATTCAACTTTGGTGGTTAGTAAAAAGACTTTGAATCAAGCGATGCGATTTGGGTGTGGGTGCTACCGCAGAACGGACAGCCACAAGCATCCATTCATTGCAAAACGGTGCAAAGCTCACATAGCCAGTACTAAACCATGGCACTGGTCGAATAGAGAAAACATACCTTTTTTTCCAAGGATCGTTCAAATGTGGAACAGACATTCCTAGTTATTCGTCAAGTTGGCGTCCCAAGGAGGCAATGTGATGAATGTTGTCTTTTGTGAGTAACTGTTTCTCAACGAACAAACTTTATTGAATAATTTGAACTGTAAGAAGATGATGAATCAAACTAACTAACTTATAATAATGGTTGATTCCGTTCAAGCTGTTGAACACAATTGCACAACTAAAAGTTGAAAGGTGATATCGTTTGGCTTTCCAACCCCGTTGCTTAAGAATGAGGGGTACATATAGACACACTGAGAAAAGAGCTGCTTACCTAATTAGTGTGGTAATCAAATACTTTTATGCATGTGCGGCTCGATTTTTCCCAAAAAATGTTACACTGCCTTGTCTTCTACCCAAGTTTTTTTTCGATTTTTCAGTTTGCCTTTCAGAAGAAGGAGTACTACTTCCCAACGGGGGAAAAACTACTCAACTATAACCTTTAGTTACTTGCCTTATATTTTTATCTTTCTGATATAATAGAACAGGTCTGTCTGAAAAAGCAATAACCTTGAACAGTAAGGCAGCATATACATTTTTAGAAGAGAAATGCACGAGGCAGACATAAGAAGCCCGTCAGAGGAAAATCAACTTCACAGTTCTAGGGATCAGTCACAAGCACAACCAATTGATGACCTGCCAATTGCACCATACTCATTTGCTGCACCACCAGCTACATCCATGGCAGACTATGTCATAGTGGCATCAGATTCATCTTCAGAAGAATATACAGACTCTTCAGACGACGATCAAGATGGAGATCACCACCATGAAGAAGACGAACAGTCTAACCACATCTCAAATGAGATCCTATCGGAGCTGAGAAGAGGCACATATACGTGTCTGGTCTGCACTGGTGAAATTGATGCAACGTCTAAGATATGGTCTTGTGACTTTTGCTCCCGTGTGTTTGACCTCGACTGTGTTAGAGACTGGTCAAAAAGAGGTTCGTCAACTTCAAGCGATAGATCATCATGGAGATGTCCCTCGTGTAATGGAACCCATCACAAATTGCCCAAGCATTACACATGCTGGTGTGGAAAAGTCATGAATCCCCAAACGAACGAATTTGCCCCACATTCCTGCGGTCAGACGTGTAATGCAAAGTTGGAAGGTTGTATCCATGGCTGTTCGTACGAGTGCCATCCTGGACCTCACATCAAGAAGTGTACTGCCACTGGACCAGTCATGACTTGTAACTGTGGTGCTGAGACTCAGCAGTGGCCTTGCGTTCTAACCCCGTATAATGATGGTTGGTCTTGTCAGAGGCAGTGTGAAGACTATCTCTCCTGTGGAGTGCACAAGTGTAAAAGAAGATGCCATACTGGATTGTGCGGTGATTGCGATGAAAATATTGAGGTCACATGTTACTGTGGCACACACAAAGCTTCTATCAAATGTCATGAAAGGCAGTTGAAAATATCGGAACAAGGGGTTGATAAATGGGTAGGTGCATTTCAATGTGATGAGATTTGTGATACCCTTCTTGACTGTGGTAACCATTCCTGTCAATCTCCATGTCATCCTAGATCCAAATCGTCAGGAATGCACAAATGTCCGTTGAGTCCATCAGCGCTTGTGAATTGTCCCTGTGGTAAACATAGAGTGGAAGAACTGCTGGGCCAACCTCGTTTATCATGTCTGGATCCTGTTCCAACATGTGGTCAAGCCTGTGGAAAAGAGCTTCCATGTGGTCATGCCTGTTACTGGCCATGCCATGAAGGCGCGTGTGCTCCATGCCACAGATCGGTTGATACTCCATGTCAGTGCAAGCATAACCATTACTCACTCTCCTGTGCTTTGAATCAATCTGGGTACGTTCCAAAGTGCAAGCACAAATGTCAGGCGTTGATGAATTGCAGAAGACATCGTTGCCTTGATGTTTGCTGTGAGTTTGAATCTGTTGCAGCAGCACGTGAGAGAGAAAGACAAAAAGGCATTAGAAAGAATTTGATCAATGTGAAAAATGGTGAAGAACATATGACTATTGAAGCAAGACATATTTGTACCAAGGAGTGCAACAAGCTGCTACCTTGCGGAAAGCATTACTGTCAGATGACTTGTCATGCAGGACCATGTAACCCTTGTTTGGAATCATCGTCAGAAGACCTTGTTTGTCATTGTGGAAAGACAGTTGTTCCAGCCCCCGTTAGGTGTGGCACCAAATTGCCACCATGCCCAAATCAATGCCAGAGGCCAACAGAGTGCGGTCACAGGCCTGAATTGCACTATTGCCATCCCGATGACAAGGACTGTCCTAGATGTACCTTCATGATGGTGAGACCATGCCAATGTGAAAAGCAGATTAAGATGAAAAATGTGATGTGTTATCAAGAAAATGTTTCTTGTGGTAAGTCCTGTGGAAAGACATTGAAGTGTGGTGTACATAGATGTACCAAGAGTTGCCATCCTCCTGGACAATGTCAGATCAAATGCTTACAAGTCTGTGGAATGAAAAGAAAATGTGGACATCCATGTAAACAGACATGTCATGCTCCTTTCAAATGCAGCGAATCGGTTCCCTGTAAAGAACTGGTGACTCTGTATTGTGGTTGCAAGAGAATGCTGAAGAACGTCGTTTGTGCTCACCTGTCTGACATAACCGAACTAGAATGTGATGCTGAGTGTGAAAGAGAAAAGCGTAACAAGTTACTCTTCGAAGCTTTCGAAATGGAAAAGTCGAAACAGGACAGAGAATCACTGCTATCTGATGATTTCTTACCACAGTATTTGCTAGTAGAAAAGACCTACACTCCATTCGTGTTGGGCTTATATGAACAGCAAAAATCGTGGTGTACCAGCATTGAATCAATTTTCAATAGACTGGTCAATGGGTCTCTGGGCAGGGAGTCGTATCATTTCCAGCCAATGAGGCAGATCCAAAGAAGATTTGTGCACGAACTGGCAACTTCTTACAGAATGTTCAGTGAGTCACAAGATGCAGAACCAAAAAGATCTGTGTTCATGAAGGTTGAATCTGGAACGAAAATTCCGCAACTCAGTCTTGCCGAATCATCGATCCTCTCTGAGAGAATGAGAGAAAGAGAGAGGTATAAACAAGAGCAAAGGGAGCTCATTAGGGAGTCCAGGTTGAAAGACCAAGAGGCTCTTTTCAATGCAATTGCAATAAAGGATTTGTTCTTCGGTGTCACAAGAGAGGAACTAGAAGACGCAATGGATCCTATATGGAACGAGGAGGGCAAGTATTTCACAGTAATCAATCCAACAGTGAAATGGGTTGCAGATAACACCTTTATCTTTTACAGTGAAAACTACGCTCAAAAGTCTCAAATGATGGAAAAAGATTTGAACGAACTGACCAAAGCGTTTGCTATTACGTTGGGCAAAAAGAACTTGGCATACACTTGCTTGCTTGCGAAGATTGACCCAACTGCAAGTGTTGTTTACGAAATAAAAAAACCTGACAACTTGATGCAAAGAAACGGTGAAGAGGAGATTGAAAAGAATGAAGCCAAACTTGACGATATATTGAGTGGTGATGATGAAGACGAGCCTGTCATTGAAGAGACAATTATCACGGATGAGACAGTTAGTGTGTGGTATTGAGGATCTTGAATCCCTTACGGAAATTTAAAGGATGTCATTGAATAGCTTTGCGTACAAGCTTTCGGGACATTGTCATGAGGTCTGGCCTGAGCAAACATCATTTATTTTCCTTTGTATACATTCATCTATTATAATTACAAATCGTCTGCATTTATCACAAACCTTCAAAAGAAGATAAACGTACAAGCACAGTCATAGTCGAACAACAACATTCCCGCAATCTTAACGATTCAGAGAGTTCTTCCGCGCGTGCATCCCCAGGGCGGCTTATGTTCGGTGTTTTCACCGAACGGCCCTCGTCGTCTCATACAAACAAAACATTCTCTCTTTACTCTTCTTCAAGACAAGAGAGGTCTCTATACTTCACTAACAGAAGTTAAATCACTTGTTCATAACAATCACAGATTTGTTTCTTACAAAGCCAAGAACAATCTCAACAAGGAAAATGCATCCTGATTCCCTCAATCCCCACACTAAAGATCGAAGTGTGTCCAATGCAAGCTTTATAGATCCCCTCTCTGCCAGTCAGCATGAGCGTCTTTTGCGGAGAAAACAAGGAACCACCAGTATAGACAAGAAAACAGCATCATCTCAACTGTCTGGCAACGATGCCATCTCTCATTCAACATCCACGATACTTGACTCTCAAATACTCAAACCGTCACCATTGGTGATGTCCTTGACTTTCCTTGCATCAATTTCAGGATTCATGTTTGGATATGATACAGGATATATCTCTTCAGTCTTGGTCACAATAGGTACTGATCTTGAAGGTCGATTTCTCACAGTGGAGGAGAAAGAATGGGTCACATCAGGAACATCTTTGGGTGCGTTACTATCCTGTATAGTTGCAGGTGTTATTGCGGATAGATACGGTAGGAAACCGACTGTTCTCGTAAGCAACTTCTTGTTCATAGTCGGGGCAGTTCTGCAATTTGTATCTAAATCCGTCAACTTGATGATTATGGGAAGAGTTGTGATGGGCCTTGGAGTCGGTTTGGGTTCTATGATTGCTCCATTGTACATCTCAGAAATGGCACCTTCTAAGTTTAGAGGCCGGTTAGTTGTGATCAACTGTTTGGCCATCACTGGAGGGCAATTAATAGCGTATGCAATTGGTGCTTGTTTGTCATCTGTCCAGTCGGGCTGGAGGATCATTGTTGCATTGTCATTAGTGCCCAGCGCTACTCAACTGGTTGCCTTCACGTTCTTGCCGGATACGCCCAGATACCTGATATCCAAGGGAAAATACACGCAAGCTCGTGCAGTCTTACACAAAGTGTATACTGACGCCTCAGAAGAGCTTATTGAGGCTAATGTTACAGAGCTAAGCCTTTCGAACTCCCTAAATACTGGAGGATCTGAGCTTCAAAATCTTAAGAACGCTTTCTACGAGTTGTTTAGTGTTGGATCGAACAAGAGAGCTTTGGTGATAGCTTGTGGTTTGCAGGCAATTCAACAGTTCACTGGATTCAACTCGTTGATGTTCTTTTCCAGTACCATCTTCAAAATGGTGGGATATGAAAACTCCACGGGAGTGAGTTGTATCATAGCCGGGACGAATTTCCTCTTCACTGTGGTTGCGCTGTTTGTCATCGACAAGGTAGGCCGTCGCAGGATATTGTTAATCTCCATGCCCTTGTTGCTGATATCACAATTGGTCTGTGCCATTTCATTCAAACATTTGAATATCTCAATTCAAGGGGATAAATTGTCGAAAATTACGATTGCTACTGGCACAGCTACCCACGTAGATGAGTGGGGCTACATTGTTATGGTTGGCCTTGTCATGTTTGTTGCCTTCTATGCGATTGGTCTGGGTAACGTTCCATGGCAGCAATCTGAGCTTTTTCCTCAGACAATCAGAGGTTTGGGGGCTTCGTTTGCAACTGCCACCAATTGGCTAGGATCAATGTGCATCTCCGCTTCCTTTTTGACTCTGATGAAGCAGTTGTCTCCATGTGGAACGTTTGTTCTTTTTAGTGGAGTCACGTTTGTGTCTATCATCTTTGTTTATTTTGCGTACCCGGAATTAGGACATTTACAATTGGAAGAAGTTCAGAGTTTGCTAAGCGATGGATTCAACATTGAGTTGAGTTTAAAGATAAACAGGGATAGGAAGCAACTTGAGAATGACGATTATACCGCTCTTCCCGGCGGTAGAGAAGACAGCATTATGGTTTAATGCTTCTTATTCTACAGAATACGATACCCCATTAGGGCAAAACAAATGAACTTTTTGATACGTTTCAGGAAGAACAAGCATTCGAATGAAAGAACTGTTTTGTATCTTCAGATGAAGAAAATGCATAAAGCCTGTAAATTAGATGATGGTATTACAAATAGATAGAACAAAAAAATTAAGTAAAGAGCTAGTACTTTGCACAACGTCGTTCAAAGGTACTTCTCCTTGTATATCCAATCGCTTCCAATGAGCTCAACACCACACTTGACAGCAAGCCTGAACCAGGCGGCCGCCCTCACCATATCCTTTCTCTTGGTACCCAAGCCTTTCCTTTTCATCTTTTCTCCCTGTGTGCTTGCATTGGTACACCAGATAGTTCCAGCCTCACACATGGCATCCCGATACCCCAACGATCCAGAAAGCTCTATGAACTCCAACCCTTGGGATGCATCACGCTTGCAACCCCAGCCATGAATGTACGCCTGTCCAATCTCAAAAAATATCGAACATGCAGGTTCTTTTGGCTTCATTAGAACCATTGCTGATTTACCATCGTCTTCATCAAGTCTTTCGAGTAGTAGCTTGGGCTGAATGCTGAACTTGTACCCGTTCTCCCCCGTCCTTTTTGGATCAATGCCTCCTGCTTCACAGATCCACAAGAATGACAAATTTTCGTCTTTACGTAGCCCGTAACCGTACCTGAGACTCAAGCCGTACAGCAGCATCGCTTCATTGTTTCCTTGGTTTGCTGCAATTTGTAACTGGTAGGCGGCATCTCTTGACTGTCCCGATTTACGGAGGGCAATTGCCATCGAGACACGAGCCTCTGGTGTTAATACAGAAGCTGGTGTGGAGGGGGACAATATATCCATAGCTGCAGGTATGGCATTTTTCAAAGCCGGGCGATCATTCTGCGAAACTTGAACCTGCAAGAGCTGATGATAATTCGAGGAGTGCTGATCAGGAAGGCTATTCATATTCGGCTTCTGTAGGGCTTGTTGAGGAGGTTTCGTATGGCTGCTGTGAGGAGAAGAAGAGAGCACGGGTGGTTCGCGAGCAGTATGTCTAGGAGACAGGTTTGCAGGCGGTTGATTTGGAGACAACCCAGCATACACAGGAGCGTTGGCAGTTCGTTGCTGACCATTGCTATAATATTGGTATTGACTGTATTGGTGTTGTTGTTGTTGTTGCTGCTGATCTAACCGTGGGGGTTGGAACTGCGGCTGTGGTTGTGACTGCGGTAGCTGCTGTTCATAGGGAATGGTTTGACGAGGGTCAAATTGAACGCCAGGGCGTGGTTCATATGATGTGTCATTAATGGTTCGCAAGTGAGGGTCCGTTTGAGCCTTATTAGGGTAGTTGTGTAAGTGTGGTGGGAGTAACGGCTGCATCATGCCTCCTCTATGACCCGAAGGCTGTTGGCTGAAGTGTGTTGGGATCTGCTGCATGTGATACTTAGGAGTGGGTGTCGTTCCCTTGGCTGGTAACTGAGGAGGAAGCTGTGAAGGCCTGTTGGTTTTTGACAAGGATGGAGCAGATGGGGTACGTAGCAGCGCACCATTACTTCTGGATGCTGTACTAAATATGGCTTGTTGCTGTTGCTGCGTTGTCGGAGTTGCAGAATTGGTTCTGTCAGTAAGATGCGATAATTGACGCTGATGTTGTTTAGCAAAGGTACTGCTAAAGATTAAATCAGTATTTTCTTGAGATTTTGCGGCTAGACCTAAAGAAGAAGGAACGTTGGTGTTGTGTAAATATTCGAAACGACGATCCGGGGTTGTTGAAATGCTTGCAGTGGAAGTACTAGTATCAAAAGAGTGGTTTGTATTAATGGGTGACGAAGGTTCAACCGGTGCCACGGGTGTAGGTGCGGTTGCATGGTAAAACCCTTGATGAAATGTCTTTGTTAAAGGGGATCCGGGACTCGATGGTTTTTGCTTTCTGGTATGACTGAACATATCGGTAGGGTTGGAAAACGAATGAGAATGATGCGTATCCCTGATTGTGGAAACCTGCATGTCCACCATATATGCCTGGTTGACATGTATATGCGTAGAATCTGTGGATGCAGTTCTTTCATGATCTTGGTTATGGGCAAACTGATGGTGATTCTTTGGTGTTGGTGTAGAGAGTCCACTTGGATAAATTGTGGAATCGTCATGATCTTCGTGTAACGTAAGGGTCTCCTCCGTGTGATTGAACTGTAGACTATCCTCGTCCACGGCAGAGTTCTGATCATCTGACTCATCGGAATATTGGAAGTAGTCGCTTGATGCTGCAGTGCTCTCCTGGTTTGCGTCGACCGGTTCCAGATGGATTGATTGCCGAGAGCTTGCCTCGTTTTTGATCAAAAGGGGAGTTTGATTTTTGACTTCGTTTACAGTTGATCCAAAAGATATGGCCGTGTTTGCAGCGGAGTTTTGATTTTGATGTTGCATATTTTTTTGGTCCAACAGCATTGGTCTTAGGGATCTGAATCTATTGGCGGGTGCAGAGATTGAAGGTTTGGCAGCCGATAACGACGGCGACGCCAATATTGTCTCATCGACAAGAGATTCTGAGCTTTCAAGTATACTCTCAACATCATCATCATCGAGACCAAGTTTATCCAGTAGTCTACCCGTTGTTGATATGGAATCAGTCGATATTATGCTTGTTCTGTTTTGAGACCTGGTATCGTCATTAGATTTGTGAAATTTTCCAAGTGGTGAAATGTCTGTGATGGGAAATGTATCTCTACTGGCACGAGTACTGGTACTGGTGTTCCTATTGATCATGGTGCCTTAGAGGTGTGGTTGTAGTGCCAGTCAAAGATGTGTTTCAGATGATAATGAGGGTACTTTATGAGGGTTCATGCAAAAAAATTGAGAACGGAAGTCATAAGCAGGAGATGCACTGAACGGTGGAATAAAATGAGTAGTCTTTCGTACCAACGACGTGATGACTTGCTATAGAAAAGGTGGTTGACGTAAAAGCGTTAGTGAAGTCTTGCCAGGCTTAGTGATGATGCCTGATCGATGGATGATTCCCTTTGTTGATTGATCTTTCAGTACTTTTGATAACAGCGTCCCGTGTTTTGCGCAGCCACTGTATAGCTTGGATGATCCTTTGAATTAATTTTGTAGGTATTGAACAACGTGTCAAAGTGTTTGACAAAGAAGAGGATGTGTTCTTTGTTTGTTTACCTACTCACGTCAGCTAAATGACAGATCCATCCATCTTCACCTCCACCACTCGCTGCTTCTAAATATACACACTGCTTGGCAGTGCTCTGCAGCTCCAGGCTTTAGCTAAGCGCAGAGAAATGATGCAATGCATCTCTTACAGGCCCCGGGGATATAAACAACACGCAGAAGCGCGTTTCTACTCAGGAACATTTCTATCGATGAAACTTTTCAGGGGATGAACAACCTCTAAACTTACTATTCATTATTTATTTCTATTTTAGAACAGAATGAAAGTGAAAACAAACAAGACGCACAGCAGCAACAGAAGTAGCAAACTTGCTTGGTTCTTTTCTATCCATCTCTTCCGCTTATTTGTATGTGATTTGGTAGTTGTCTTCAAATGCAGGTCTAACGGCAGGCAATTCGAAGAAGCCCTTCTTTTCTTGGGTCTTCATCTGAACAATATGCAGTAGATGGAACAAGATGGTCAAGACAGGAGCTGGAACGCCGTTCTTCTTGGCCGTGTCCAAGGCGTTACCAATCAAGACAACGTACTCGCAAAAGTTACCCTTTCTCATGTCAACCAACATGGAAGGCGAATACCATTCGCCATCGTCCGATCTAATCATATCTTCAATGATGCTCTCTGGAAGATCGACACCGTCAGACTTGGCAATGGCTAAAACCTCTCTCATTGCCGGTCTCACGATTGGATCCATACCTCCAAACAGTTCCAATCTACCAATGTCAACATCGGTCAATGCACAGGTGGAGTTGATACAGGCATTGTAGACCAACTTTCTCCATCTGATATAGTTCACATTGTCATCCTGCTTAACGACATTCTTGCCGTTGGAGTACAAATTGACCCATTCCGTACACTTCTTCTCCTGTAGTTCGTATGGAATCTTACCGTTGTCGTAGGCACCGTAGTGGACGCTATCCGGGGCAACCTGGTTGACGACACGTCCGTACAAAGTGGAAGAAATCATGGTGACACCAGAGATTAGGTAGGCTTCTGGGAATTGTTCAAACACCCTCTTCTCAATACCATAACCATTCTGCAATAGCACAATACCGGTCTCTGGAGTGATACATTTGGCAATCAATGGCTCGATAGGATGAATGTCAGGAATGTTTTTCATCGAAAAGACGGCAAAGTCAAATGGACCGTTCTTTTCCATTGCTTCTTCAACGGTCTTGCAGATGTGCGATGGTCTGAAGCAGTCAATCTTGCCGTAGTCGCAAGAGTTTAGTTCGAAACCTTCGTTGACCAATAGCTCATAGTCTGATCTCAAGACAGCTGTAACTTCGGCCTTTCCACCGTATTCCAATGCATAGGCACCCATGGAACCGACACCTCCCATACCGACTAGAAGAACCTTTGCTTTTTCGGACATTTTTCGGATTGTTGTTTAGAAGTGTAGTGAGTGGTTAGACTGGTTGATTCTTACGTCGTCAATTCTGAACAGTATCGACAAGTTGTATGTATAGATGAATCAATTGACAAAGAGCCCTGTGGAAAGAACAAGACTAAGGAAAGGAAAGGAAGAAAGAAAGAAAGAAAGAGAGTAATTTATATCCAGCTAACCATCCAGATCTGACAGGCACAGGCGGCGATTGGCCTTATCAATGAACAGTGCTGATTTAGGGGCCCGCTTCCCGATTGGGACAGTAGCGACAGATCTCGCGGCGCAAACTGCAGCCCATCAGAGCTATGTGCACTTCAAGCAACAAAGCACAGTTGAAGGCCCACAACACTGCCCTAAGAGATTGGAGAACTGCTACAGAGGAGGAAGTGATGGCATCGGTTGTCCCACTAGAAATAGGTCTGTTTTGGCATCAAGCTTGATCAGAGTCAAAGTCTGCATGAAGGACCCAGTGGATGGGGCTCGAAATTTACGGAGATTAACAGGACCACCTATGACCTCCACAAAACTGGGATAAAGTGGTCCAGTAAACCCATAAAAAATAAAGGAGCAAAGATTATAATGTACAGAAAAATAAGAAATATTATAGGGTACAGAAAAAAGCAGCTTCAGAACAACTATAAAATTATGGTGTAAGTTGTTAGGAAGCAAGATAAGGTGGCACCTACTAGATTGAGGTATCACCTCCAGCTTGATGTGTCTTTGAGGGCCATTGCTGTGCAGGTTGTTCTTGCTGTGGGGGTTGATTTTGAGGATTTTGCTGCTGATGCATATATGGCTGTTGCTGAGTTTGTCCCATGGGAGCCTGTTGCATCAGTGCATCCGGCGGCGGTTGGGTTTGTGCAGTGTAGTGATACTGCGGAGGCTCTTGAGACACAGGGTACATTGGACGCTGTTGGGGAAGATGCTGAGGAGGACCAGGCGGCTGCTGGTACGGGTAATCCGAAGGTTGTCTGTAAGCAGGGTGATATATCATCTGCTCATGATCATCATACGCCTGAGGCTGATAGGGTGGTTGCTCGTGCTGCTGATGCTGCTGATGCTGCTGGTGTTGGTGCTGCTGGTGCTGCTCAGGCTGACGTGACTGTGACTGTGAATGGGTCTGATAGTAAGGATGCGAATGCGAATGCTGTTGCTGATGCTGATGCTGATGTTGTTGCTGAGGTTGTTGCTGAGGTTGAGATTGAGGTTGTTGCTGAGGAGGAGGATGAGGATGAGGATGAGGTGGGTTTTGATTCTTTTGATGGTGTTGCTGAGAATGCTGATGTTGAAGTTGAGAATGAACAGGTAGATTTGTAGGCGGATACGAATGTGAATGCTCTTGCAGTTGAGCAGGAGGCGGTCCGGTATGACCATTTTGAGAATCATAGTTAGGCATTGGCTTAGCATACTTATCCTCGTGCAACGGAGGCTGATACTGCACCTGATGATCATTATGTTCCAAGAGGTGCTGCTGCTGTCTGTTGTGATGAACTGGCGAATTTGGTCTGCTTGATCTCGATGATGCATCCTGCTCATTCTGAGCATCCTGCTGCTGGTAGCCACTGTACTGACTATCGCTGCTTCTATGGGGAGCTGAAGAAGATGAATAGGATCCAGATGTATAGCTGTGCATCTGCATCGTCGATGGTTCAACCTTTGTAACCGATGGAGAACTCATTGCAGTGTTTGACTGGCCATATTCTGCGTTGTTGCCATAGTGGTTGTCCTTGTCTTCAACACGTTCCTCTTTGACGTGTTCTCCAAAGTACCCAGCGTTTGGATTCACACTACATACCAAAGGTGTATTGCTGGGGTTTGACTTTGTTGACGATGTTGACGTTCCACCTGTCCCACTGCCCGAGAATGGATGTATCTCAAACGAGGGTTGCCAGTTGTTGTTCATTTCATTCAGCATCATCATCAGATTGCCGTCTAGCAACGATGTCGACGACTGGTTCCTTCCAGCTTGCATTGCACCAACAAGTGAGTCGGTACTTGCAAAGAGACCGGTATGGCTGCTTCTCAGCTCAGCAAGAGGGTAATTCATAGCACTTCTCTGTCCCAGGTTATCGGCGGTAGCATCATGCTCGCGATGCTGTTGATGTTCCTCGTGATGAGGTTCGTGATGTTCGTGATCCTGCATGGGCTGTTGAAGATGTTCTTCTTGTTGATGTTGTTCCGGAGGAACAGAGAAAGCACCTGTGAAAAGCTCATTGGATTTGAAACTGTCCATTTCTGATTCCAACTGATCAAACTCATTCTCGTTGTACAGATGGTCAAACCCAAGACCAGGGAATTGCAACTTTCCACCGATTGTCTCTCGATCAAACATCTTCCTATGGGCAAACAAACTGTAGGATCTTTTCTTGCTCACCTCCTTCTCCGGGGCGGCTCTCTTCTGTCTCTTGTGCTGGTCTCCATCGCTCTCCTCCAGCTTTATGTGACCATCCCCATTGTTGGTACGGGAGGATTCTTCTGGCAGGTCCGAACGTCCCTTTTGAGTGTTGGCCTGAGTCTGTTCCACCAACTGAGCACCATTGACTTGAACCTTCTCTGTATCGGTGCTTGTATTCTCACCGTTGGTTGGAGCGTTGAACAAGGTCTTCAACAAGATCGACTGGAACGGTTTGTTCTTGTAGAGTGCCTTGATGACGTAGTGCATGGACTCTATGTAGATCGACATGCTTTTGCTCTCTTCGAACAGATGTAGCAGGTCTTTGATCACCTTGTCTGCCAGCGTTGATATTCTCTTGTCCTTGTTTGAAAGATGATAGGTCATGATGTTTGCAGCGTTGTACAAGAAAAACACGAAATGATGAAGCTTATCCTTGAGATAGTTGTGTCGACTCTGCTCACAAAAGATCTGATGGATCATACAGGCGGCTTGGAAGGTGATACCCCAAGATGGATAGTAGTCCTCATGGTTGGCGTAGGATGGTGTCACCTCTCTTACAGAGGGAGCCTGGAAACTTTCGGCGTTGTGTTGCCCCGTGGATGGTGTTGCCGAATCTGTAGAGTCTTCATTATCGGAGGTATGTCTGTCAAACATGTGCATCTTGTTGACCGAGACCATCGATGTTCTGATGAGGTTGAACTTATGAACAACTATCAACAGCGTGTAGTAGTATCCCGTTAGAAGAGAGGCGTATAACGACTGCAGGCTTGGATTGTTGATCTTGTACTGGAGCGTCTCTGGCAGGTTGTTGAACCACTTGCTCAATATGACATCGTCCTGTTTGATCAAATGGAGGAACGGTTCGCCTTTCAAAGCTAGCTGGTTGATCACCGCCTGGTGTTTGACGACTAGCTGTGCCAAGTCGGCCAACTTCACGGACTGTAGGACAAATTCGATCTGGACCTGGGGCATTGGGTACAAGGTCTCACCTGTGGTATTATCACCATCGTCATCCAATAGATCGTGCCTCGTCAATGGCAACACATCACAGTCATCCGGCTGGATGCTGGTGGGTCTGCCTAAGGAGACAGACACCGATCTATCACGGATGTAGATGTGCCACCATATAACCTTGTACATCCGTTTTTCGTAGGCGGATAGATCAGGCGAGCTTGACATGTCACGGTGTAGTCCAAAGGCTTGTGCTGTGACGACGGCAAGGTAGATGAAGTATAGAGAGTTCTTCTCACAGACTCCATTTGTGTTGAAGGAGAGTATTAGCAAGGACTGTATGAGTGGGATTGGTTCCAGCTGATCGGAGTTGACGTCGTACAACAACTTGGCCCTTTTGTACAGTATCTCGGACATCTTCTTCATTGTATCCTGCTTGTGATCGTCCATTCCTGGGTCCTGGTAATAGACAGCACCGACAAAGAGGATGCTTTGAAGTAAGAGTATGCTGGGAGGCTTTGTCAAGTCTTTATAGTCTCTCATGAATCTAGTCTTGTTGATGAATGGGGAATAGGCGTGTGTTCGCAGGAAGAAGGAATCTATAAGTCTCCAACAGACCTCTTGGCTGGGCAAGTTGAAGCATCCGGCCACTGCTAACATCTGATAGTCGATCTCATCGATGTGTGGTTTGTGTTTGCTTGCATTCTTCATGTGGAAATCGTTCAAGATCTTGGAGGTTAATGGGCCCCTTACCGAACCTATGTAACCTTTGAACCTTGACTTTTGTCTGTGGGAGATGTTCAAGAAAGTTTCTGGATCCAACTTGATCTCGTTCAGTGTATTCATGAATTCTGAGTCGTGGGTCGAAACGTAGGGCGGAAGCTTTGTTGGGATCGAGGTGGCATTGGATGCGGTCTTGCTAATGACTCTCTTCTTTCTGATATAGACGACGCAGTGATAACCCAAGTTTGTGCAGTGGGTACATTTTTCCTTGGGGTTTGTCTTTCCGTAGAGATCACATTTGACCTTTCTCTTGTGGCAAGCAGCGCATACCTTTTTCGACTTTGGCACCTTCATCTCGGTACGTGTCTCCTCCTCGGGCTGTTCACTGGCAGAGCTCATTGTGTGGTTGAAAGGAAAGTATGAATGCGGATGATTAAGGGTAGGTTATGATTGTCAAGAAGTGTTGCGATGAAGGCTTTCTAAGACATCAACGAGGGGGGGTATGTTTCAGAATCAATCAATCAATCAGGGATCCAAGCAGGCCGCCAAATCGGGCAGAGTGCCAGCAGGAAAAGTTTGTGATGGGGATGGGAAAGCTGAGATATATCAGACTTTGCTTGTCGAGAGATATGGCTATCAGACAAACGTTTCCAATTGGAACTAGGTGGTGGTGAATTGAAAAGTGAAAAAAAAAAAAAAAATGTCGAATATTGAAAGGGGTGTTACACTGGTTGTATATATAGATATATCATGTTAGTGGGGCAACAGGGGAGCAACAAAAGATGGTGGTGCGCCACAGCACTCTAGAGCTTCCAGGTGATGGAAGTGCAGGAGAAGGGGCAGCTTGAAGAGAAACAAATTATCAATAGGGAATTCTTCATGCACCATGCGCGCGTGTGCATCATGCATCATGCAACTCTGCTTTCCCAGCTGCTGTAGCTTGTCCCCCTTCTGCAGGGATTTGTGTCTCGGATTACCATCAGTACAAATTCTACAAGACACACATCAACATCGAACATGGGCGCAGTTGCAAAGGCTAAATCGAGGAGATGGAACCTTGTTTAGCCTCTACGATGGTGCTGATGAAACAAGCTTCGAGAACTACAGAGTCAAGTCTACTTTGTAGGCCCAGATTGCAAAGATGGAGAAAAAGCGTAAGCTGAGGTGCAGGTAAGTTCGAAGCGGCGCAAACACCAATGAAAACCTGTTGTTCGAGACTTACAATTCCCCAATCTCACCATGCACACACAGTTTGGTTCGATGTTGTCACTGATGACAACCGTTTTCCATGGTCGGGCCTGGTTTAAGGTCTATTGATCGATCCATCGGTCCTCTGGAAGGATTCCACATGCATTCCACCCACCCCCACCCACGGATTCCAGGAAACTTTCCAGATGCAACCGAAACGTTCGACCGTGCCAAAGGGGCTTCTTCCCCGTACTTGCCACACGTAATAAATGCTCAAGATGTGGCATTGAACCTGCCCAGATAAACTGGAGATACAGGGCATGCCTCGAACCCAGATGATGGATCCCGAGTTCCAACAGTCTCTGCCAGATTTCTTAAATGCACTGCTGAACTCTTTCAACAGGCATGGAATGGGGTAATTGTCATAATAGCATCTGCTACAGACATATCTATGCATATGCCTTCCAACTTTCAGTCTTTGAAGGCTGCAACCCAGCTACCGAAAAACTATATTGTTTCGGCCAAGTCACAAGTCGAACATCACACGAGTGGAACCAGCAAAAATGACAATTTCTCAGCATTATTATGTAGTCAGCCAATGTTCTCAAGACATAGCCGTACCCTGACAAACTCTTGGTTCAATCTTCAAACCACAACGAGACTTTCTCTTCGGATACAAGCATAGACAAGTGTATATATCTTATGCCCTTTGTTGTAGCATAATAAACCCGTGCCAACATGAGCAAGACATATATATGCAGTCCCCGTGCAGACGGCACACACGCCCTGTGTCATACGGGCAATTCTATTATGCTCTCCCGGGAAGATGGAATCTGGCAGCATAATCTTCCCCATGTACCGACAGCTGGTCATAGGAAAAAAAAATCACTTGCTTCGCGGCGATCCCCCGCTGTCAGGCCTTCCCCCTCCCCCCTGCCTGGCGGGACCCTCCCTGGGGGCGGCCCATGGATGTGGCTACCCACGCCGTATTGAGCTGTGCAACAGCAGCATTAGACATATTTATGACTGCCCAGCTCGTCACCCCAACAGCATATGCCAACACCACCCATGTAAGCAACGCTACGTAACACCAACTACTTGCACACTACACCTGGAGGGAGACCCCCCCCCCCATCAACAGTCCGTTTCAAGCATTTAAACCGGGATCCCTAGTATGGTTGGGCTCTTGGAAGAGGGGATTGTTGGTCGGTTCCAACAACTGAATTCGGTAGAACGATCACGTGCCCTGAAGTTGGGCTGCAACTGATGAAAATCATTGCCGCAGTGATCGCTAAACTTGATGGGGAACCTTTTTAGTTCCTCGGTATGGTGCCCAGCATAGAACAGACTGAAATTTGGGACTGCTTTGAAGACCCTCCATCGCCTTGATTTGGCCCACCAGGCAACGAATTGTCAGCTCCAGATGCTTGAATGCATATGGTATGATTAATCGCTGACCGAAGGGGTTCTTAAAGTAAACCATCAAACGAAGAAATCCTCTTGAAAAAATGGCATGATGATCAGCCGTGACTCAGCAAGGGCACATTACTGTTGCACCTTCTCCATCTGGCAGTGTGCTCCATGACTGGCTCTCTCGCTCGTTCCATAAACTTGTGGTTGCTAACTGGTGTGGTTGTGCTGATTCGCAGCGTGTCTTTTCGTATCTCAAATTAGAGTTTTCTCCACGGCTGCGCCTGCAGAAAAATAAAATTCGCAACGTTGATATGCACATGCAGCAGAACTGTTGAGCATCAAGAACTAACTTTTTAGCCAACTTTTGTTACTAGCGAAACCGTCATTAAATTCAGCACCAGATTCAACGGTTCCATGCCTCTGCTATCGACAACACTTGTCAAATAGGATCAACCTTTCATCGAATCTTTGATATTGATGCCGTGATGAACGTTGAAGCATAGCCCCGCTAAGCAGATCAGCTCTATCGTCATTCGTCTACAAACACTGATGTGTATCATGCAGCACAACAGTGAAGTTGCAAACTCCAGACTCAGAGCCACCTGTTTCAGACTTGACAGATCGATTGTGAGTATCCACAATTGCATCGTGTGCCCACAATATTACATCTTTGGTTCACAAATAGATGTCAATTCAAAATGCAGCACCCCTCCAAGTCACGTAATCCAGGGCTGCATTAGCAATTTCCATGTTGACACCCCAATCGCTCAATGTTACATGGAAGAGCAAATCATTCATCAGGGTCTACAACAAGACCCTCTCTGGCTGGGGTTGGGCACAATCAATCTATCAATCAATCAATCTATCGATCTATCTGTGAACCAATCAATCTATCTGTGAAACATTCAATCTATCTATCAACCATTCAATCTATCTAGCAACCATTCAATCTATCTATCAACCATTCAATCTATCTATCAACCATTCAATCTATCTATCAACCATTCAATCTATCTAGCAACCATTCAATCTATCTATCAACCATTCAATCTATCTATCAACCATTCAATCTATCTAGCAACCATTCAAACAACCATCCATCCGTTTGTCGATTCTGATAGGTGATCTACAATTCAGCTAGTCTAGTGAAACCTTACAACGAAGCCCCCCTCTATCTATCTATCTATCTATCTATCTATCTATCTATCTATCTCTCTAATTATCTATCACTCTAATTATGCGGCACGAACCACCGGAACCAAATATCTTGAATGCCTCGGGTTGAGTGCACAAACAATGGTACATGACAGTTCATTATATAAGGCTCCGTTGCTCACAAAGTTCAAGTCTTGAATCTCCCCAGTCTGAACATCCGCAGATAGATACAGGCAACACGTGGAAACGAGAAATAGGAGCGTCAAACCTAATCACAATAAGGAATTTGCAGCTTGCATGTGCTGCTGCATGAAGAAAAGAATCCGCATGCATCGAACAATACAAACGTTGGTGCTCTTTCGTTGAAGAGCCGCGACCCTTTGAAGTTTTTCCAGAGGGCCCCCTACCCTTACTCCAATTAGATCAATCATTACTTGCCTCATGTGGTAGGATGTGGGTTGGAGTCATGAGCCAACCTGTTTTGTCAATTTGAAACACCAAACTTTTGCATTTGGTCAAACAATAAAATGAAAATAGTGTTCTCACCAGTAGACTCATATGCATTTTGCCGTGGGCTATACAGACACACTTGCATCGTCATATAAAAGACCATACAACCCTAACTTTTCCAGGAAGGCATGAAGGATTGGCAATTGGGCATAAGAACTGTCACCAAGTTTATCAATCAATGCCCCTTCCATCCTAAAAGAATCCATCAAGGAGAAAAAAAGGAAGCTCCCTTTCATCGACAAAAAAAGAAGGGAAGGGGGGGAGAGGTTGATTTCGTAGCAGGCACGTTTTCACCCCTTTGGGGAACTCACCGAATTCCCCTTCAAAAAAAAACGGTTATGTGCATCGTACGTGCTTAAACGAACCGGGCAGTACAAGGCGTTTTTGAAAGGCAACAAACATCCAGATTGCCATGGGACACTAATCCTATATAGAGCCGTGCACTGGCGCAACACACTTTCAGCTGTGGAAAGCTGTGCAAAGCTGTGCAAAGCTGTGCAAAGCTGTGCAAAGCTGTGCAAAGCTGTGCAAAGCTGTCCTGTAAGAATTGATGCAGCAGCTCTGCACTTCGTGATTCGTCAATCTAGATTTGCATTGTTGAACAGGTTGTAGCGCAATTGTACAGATTGTGAAGGGACAATATACCCCAATTTTTCCGCTGCCAAGATCGTACCATATCTTGCACAGTCCAGTAGCAACCCTGCAGCAACCCTGCAGCACGTTGCAGAACTTCGATGCTTGTGGCTGGTGGTGGAAATCGCCGGCGTATGCGTACTACCCCTTCCACTTATCTTGAACTTTTCAAATGCTTGGATATCGATTATGTTTACAACAAGTTGGATATCGATTATGTTTACAACAACTTGGATATCGATTATGTTTACAACTGGGGAGCTACGTTGGATATCGATTATGTTTACAACTGGGGAGCTACGTTCTGTTTGTTACCATCGGCCGATGGATCGACTCAACCTGAAGGGATAACCATTAATCATTCCAAACAAAACAAGAAAAAGTCATGACAAAGAAAAAAGCAGCCAGCAGTTAGTTATGCGCGGGATCTCAAGTCTTGGTGTTGGCCATGTAAGAGCGACGTGTTTGAATAAATTCCTGTATTACCGAGTGGCCGGGGTTTTTCCATGGCGAGGCGTCTAAATCTGCTCACTGCTGTCCTTGAAAATTGAACAATGTTGCTTTATTAGACCCTAAACAAGCATTCATACAACAAACAGTGTCTATTGTCAGTCTCATGCGGTGAGTGATTGATGCTTGGCCTTTCAGCTGCTCACATATTTAACCCCGTCAGCTTTTGAGCCGAAAGTGGCTTTACATTCAACCAAGGGCTAAAAGATAGTTCTGACACAAAGACAAGTGTAAATATCATGTTATGAAAAGCTAAGTGCAAAAACCTCTGTACAACGAGAAACTCCCAAAAACAAACAAGGGGAAAATTAAAACGCTTGAAAAATTCGAAACGATAAACGTTACCCAGGACGTTGAATGTCAAAACGATTCACCAGAGAAAACCAATTAGAGATCGACACTTGCAATCAGTTACTTGGAACCAATCCTTCGTTCATTATACCAGCCCCTGACTTGCCGGTGCCCGCTGCAACGGCTTTAACAGCACCAGCCGCTATGCCTCCCGTACTTCCTGAGACTAGAGGTTTGGCAGTGGATGCTCCACTGCTTCCTCCCATCATGTAGAGGGATAGAACCATCACCAAGAAATGTAGTCCAATACAGTAGGCCACAAACAAGAGTCTAGAATATTTGGTGCTCAACACGGTCTGTGTCACTTGGATGAATATACGCTCAAATGGAGACATGCGAGAATTAATACGTTTGGTCTCCATAAGACGGAACTGTTCAATTGGATGTAACTCCTTCTCGTACGTTTCCTTGTACTTATTCTCCAGATCCTTGCCTGATAGCTGTTGAGTGTTGGCACCGCTCGTACCCGTTGAGTAGTTTGGTTGCGAACGTGAGTTGGTAGAATCCTGATGGAACTGGAGGAACCTAATACGCTCGTATAGGTCCCTATTGTCCGTCTTCAATGCATTCACCTCTCTTTTCAATTCCACTATCTTTCCAAATTGTTTCTTGGTCTCTTCTTCAAGCTCTTTGTTTTTCACTCTGAATCTATCACGTTGCTGCGTAATTATTGGTAGGATGGATGAGTCTTGCTGTGAGACACCAGTGTTGTGCTGTGAAGGATCAAATCCTCCAGCGATGGAAGATGCAGGCGAAAGCCTTCCTCTAGTAGAAGGGGCACCCATTGAAGGTGCTACAGATGAAATCATAGACATTGTCTCCCATTTCTCACCGGACCCACCGTTACTTTGGAAATCCATGAGATCCACCTCTAGCTTGTTGTTCATCTCTGTGAGTTCCTCGATTTGTTTGATAGACTCTTTCAATTGGGACTCGAGAATTCCACATTTTCCAGAAAGTTCATTATTCTTCGATCTGAACTCAATAATCTCGTTGTTCAACTTCTTGTTTCTCTGCACAATGGAGGATTCTAGTTGGGACGTTTCATCACCAGAGTTGTCAGCATCTCCAAACTCGATCTGTTTCAAAATGTCCAACTCCTTTTTAACTTCATCATAGTCGAGGGTGGCATTGGCTCTTTCCCTAAGAGTTTCAATCTCGTTGTTCAATTGGCTAATCTCTCTATTGGTTGACTCGGTCTTCGATATAACCTCTGCCTTAAACAGATCAATGTTCTTCCTTTCATGTTCCAACCTTGCAATCAAAACGGCATTTTCAGTCTCTAATTCTGCAATTCTCTTGTTGTTCGACTCTTTCACTTTGTTGATCTCAATGTCAGATTTTGCAAGGCTGATGCTACGTCTTAGCTCTTCGTTTCTCTTTTCGAGTTCCAAAATTCTAGACTTTGATGCATCGGCATCTCTATGTAACATTTCAACTTCGACTGCATTGGCCGTTCTAGCCTTCAATTCATCATCTCTGATGGTTTCTTTGATTTCATCAGGAGAGTCGTCATCGCCATCTCCATCAGTAACGTCTCTGTTCAAAGTTTTCGTTTGATTCCTCAACCTCAACTTCAACATCTCCTCATTCACGTTCATGTCTTCAATCTCTTTTTTCATTTTTGAGATTCTGCTGTCAAACTCAGCTTCTTTCTTTCTCCAGTTCAACTCTTTTTCTTCCAAGAGAGACTTCCATTCGTCATCCTTGGCTTGTAAACGGTTTTCATTAAGGGCGGACATTTCTCTTTCGGTCTTGGCTATTTGACTTTTGAGCTGGTCATAATCAGCAAATTCAAGGAGTTTCTCTTCGAGCTCATTCTTTTCCTCTTTCAATCTTTCAACGTCATTCATGGAACTGACAGCATCAAGACTGATTTGTAATAAGGGTTTAGGATCCGGTGCTTCTGCAATTGCCCTGTAGACTTGGAAAAATATGCTTTCAATGCTCTTGTTCTTCTTCGTCAAGACGTCAATTTCATTCTGGTAGGATTTCAACAATGGATTAATCTGGCCTAGCTTTTCCTCCTCAGGTAACTTCTTCCATGTTTTTGTTTTGGTGGCAAGGTCTTTTCTGCCTAATAATGACTCCTTCTGAGAAGCCTGTATCTCTATTCCACGATTGTCAAGGTCCTTTTGAAGAGATGGAAGATCAATGACAGCCCAGGAGTTGAAAGCCTTTTCAAACAGTTGAACGTCTACTAGAGAGTTGGCCGGTTGTGACGTGACAGGCGTCAAAATTTCAGCTGCTTCAGACATTTTTGTTTTTGGACGCTCTTTCAACGGTTCCTTTGGTTGTGAATGATGGATCACTAGTGATAGCTAGTTGTAACGAACGTCTTAGCCCAACGGTATCGAAATGATTGGACAAAAGAGTGTAGATTGAAAACAGAGCGCGTCTAGTTTGCAATCTTGTTTGTATTTTATTGGCACAGCTCACCTTTGGAAGAATATTATGAGCTTCTTTGGTAGTTGTAGAGTTTTTGAGAAGAAATGGGTGGTGTTAAGAGCCAAGGTAACATCTAAGGTTAACAAAATGGCATTGTGTTGTCTCTGTGCATCCATACATAAGATTGCGTTTGCGTCTACTATTAATAAATGGTAGTGTCTATAGACTCACATACACACTCACACATATATTATGCTTGGTCTGCTGATTGCGGAATAATGCCGGAGGTTCAGTGTGATTTCCAGGCTGTGCTACATGACTTAGTTGAAACGTCCATCTCTACAAATGTGACACAAAATCAGTCAATTAATCAAACACATCAATCGAAACAATACTATCTGTAGTCGCTCTAATCAAACTTCCCTCCACTTCCCCCACTCCCACCTGTCAAACCCATCTCGGGGTCTATCAAACTTTTGTAGCCGAACCTACGCTTCAACGTCCCCACAATTCTAGATTTCCGTAAGCAAAGCAAAGTGAGAACAACCGCAACACACAGACCAAAGTAGTAGAAGATTATACCGAGGGTAAAGCTGGATCTCAAACGGGAGCCCTTCAGTTGACCATAGCTGGCACTTTCTAAAACTTTCACCACAGAGTCAACATTTTGCACCGTTAACTTTTCATTATTGTTGGTTCCATCGATAGACCAGTAATTGTTGTTAAATCTTGAAACAATCAGCACATCCCCAACTTTGTAATCTTTCGTGTTTATATATGGCCACATCAACACGGTGGCAAAGTACTGAAACTTTGCAATATCAGCATAGACCGTGAGTAGATTGTTCTCTTGCAGCTTGAAAACTTTCGGTATCTTCTTTCTTAAAGCATTGATAATGTCAGACTGATCTGCGTTCTTCTCTTTCAAATCGGCAACTTTGGCGTGTTTGATGTCTCTATCCTCTGACAACTTATTCCATTGTCTCATTCTATTGACAAAATTAAACCTATGGCTGATCAAGGACGTGAAATAGGACTGTTTGAAAAATTCATTGTGCTGGTTCATATCAGTCAACACTACCATAACTTTCTCCGTATGAGAATTGATTGCCGGGTCAAAAACTTTTGGGAATACATCGTACTTGTTGTAGTCAGTCAATTGTTGAACCATTGGATTTGAGTTCAACTTAATAAACTCCATAACACGCTTGTAATCTCTAATATCTCTCGTTCCAAAACTTTGGTATGCATTGGAAACAAGTGAGTTATCTTTGAAACATAATAGCATAGGGTAGGTCGACAAAGTTCTAGCTGTGAACATCTTTTCATCATAAACATAAGGTTCTTGACCTTCCGATTCTTGGTTGATGAATGTAGCAAGCTCCCTCTCTTGCGTCTCAAGAATCTCAACAAATTTCATGTCAGAACTTTTGTATATGTTCACGTTTGTCTTTAAGTCCATAATAGGTTGGATTAAGTGCTTCAACAGTATGTCATCCTCTTCAAAATGTGTATCTTCGGAGTATAGATAAACAAACGAGACTGTATTTTGCGTGTTGACTTCATGGAAATTTTCCGGTTTGCCACTCTTTGTCAGCAACTTCATCTTTCCCTTCAAATTACTCACGGTAATATCATCAAACTTGTATATGTTGAGCAACCTCTTAGACCAGTCGACAATAGATTTGGAAGTCATGATATGCTTGAATCTTATCTTGTTTCCCCCTTGATCACTTGGCAAAAACATGAATACCTTGGGTTTATAGGAGGAAAGATTTGAGCCATTCAAGTCGCCAAGGCCTAAAGAGTTGCAAATCTTTTCGTTTGATTTGCAATTCAAATAGCCAACGTCTAGATTCTTCTTTCTGATTAGTCCCGATAAGCCTTGAACAACCTTGTTCCAAGCATTTCTGAAAATCAGACATTCATCACACTCTTCGAAAAACTGACTCGATTTGAAATCTGCTTGGAACGTGTTTATGTTTAGCTGTTCGTCATTTGAAGGCCAAAATGAGACCAAGTATGGCCTATCTATTTTCCCACCTATTATATTCAGCATATCAGCAGACTCGATATGTCCAACATTGGCTGATTTGTGGAGAGCCAGTAGATGCTCAGAGGAGACACTTCCCCCAGATTCGTCGTTGATATCGGCCATTTGCTCTCTCAAGAACTCGCTGAATCCATCCACCGTCCTATCGTCAGACTTTGTGAACGTTGAAACCAACTTTCCGCCGGCTCTATCGTCACTTGGAGCATAGAGTCTTAGAGCAGGATAGAACTTGATACCTTCTCGCTGGCAAAGGTCACCACTGGCAACGCAATCAACCTGATTGATGGAAACACCCAACGCTTCAGCTTCGCTGTGGAATTCGTCATAGAAACTGTGCCAGATTGGAGCCAATTGCTTACAATGGTGACAGTACGGTGAGAAAAACTCCACAAAATGAGCGCCATCGGAAAGTATTCTATCAAAACTGTCACTAGTGAGAGGTTCCGGCAAAGGTAATAGATCTTCGACTGCTTTTGACTTCGAGTCCACCTCTTCGACAGATCCCTGCTGTGTCTCTTCTGCATTCGTCGAGGTGAATACTCCCAGCAAGGAGAGGAGGAGACAAATCCTACTGATTGTTTGCATCTTTTTCAATTGAGCAAATAGATCCGGGGAGTAATGCTTCCTTAGTTGAAGGCAAATATATCCTGACTTTTCTCCTATATGGCCCCTGTTAGTCGATGTTGACCGTTTGAAAAACCACTTGCTATCTTCTTTGATGTACTAAACTAAATCGATTGGAAGCAGATTTTCAATCGTATGGAGTGAATGATCGTGGATAGACAATAACATTGCAACTCATATCATTCCGAGCATGGAGAGCTTGGTGATGTGTCAACACCAAGAAGCGCCCCATCCCTCCAACGTTAGGGGCGCACGGCTGGTGAAGGTCTGCGTCGGTCGCGTCTGCCTGTATAGATATCATTTACGGACTTTAAACTTTCCAACTGAATTGAAAGAAAACATTATTACGGTTAATAACTATTTGCAGAGAACTGACTGCCAGCAGTAGACTCAACTTCGAGTCTTTTGTGTGCAACCGTACTTTAGTCATCATTGATCTAGCCTACCAATCCTCCTGGTTCTACCGGATACGGTTTTTCTGGTATGACATACTGAGCGAGTAGATTTATATGGAATAATACTTGAGGAGGGAAAAGAGAAAAGGGAAATAGAGAAAAGAATAGCAGGGATTGGATTTATGACCGTAGATGAAAAAAGCACGTAAATATCCTAACCAAGCAGATAGTGATGAGCGAAGGGGAGGCGGGATAGTGCCGCCAATGAAGAAAAAGATGAGAGTTTGCTGTTTTGCAAGGAAAGATAGGAAGGCACATATGCGCTGAACCATGGCATCTCTCTGTGTCGTCATATTGATGAATCAGGTGAACTTTTGTAGGTAGTTGGTAAAGAACTCGAATAGCACAAGCGTGACTGCACTTGATGGAACAGTTCTGGTCAGGTTGATGATGAACCCGCTGTAGAAACCTCTCAAACCTTCAGTCTGGAATATTGATGCAATGGTCGCAACGACACCTACCGTACCCTTCTTGAAGTTGCTGTTAACGATCTGCAGCCTTGTCCTAACAATCTCATGAGGGTATGTGACGGCACTTGCAAACATCTTTGATAATGAAGAAGCAAGGATCAACTTTGAAAACATCCGTATGTCCATGGCTGACTCTGTTTCACGCTGGAGCTTGTCCTTTGGATAAATGTGGAAAATTTTTTTGAGATTCTCATACATTGGGAATTGGATTGCAACATGAACCAATCCAAAGTACGATGGCAACAGTCCTCTATAGAACGAAAGCAAACCTTCTGATTTGTACATCTTTATGAATGCATCTAACGTGCTATTGTAGTACTGCCTCTTGATACCACCAGCAGTTGCGGCAGCACCTCTAGAGTCCTTGTCGGGTGAAAATCTGTCATAAATGGTTCTTCCTTTACCCATCTGCAGCATCATTCTAGTTTTGACAACCCAGATCGGATTCGTCAATGTTGTTGATATGGCACCTGCTGAAATTGCACTCGCAAAATAGCTGAGGTTATCCTGCGCGATATGGTTGCCATAAAATTGCTTGAAGCGTTCATAGCAGGTGAAATAGATCATCCAAGTAGGAAAATAACCGCATGTTATAGGCACCAATCCTCTATATAATCCTCTGATACCTTCCTCTTTCGATATCTGTTGTAACGAATGGATCATTCCTCGATATTTGTACTTATGGAATGCTCGTATCCTTCCAGGCTCCACTTGGTTTCTCAGGTAAGAGCCTTGTGCTTGAAATCTAGTTTTGGCAACGTCCAACGGACACACCACTATACCCGATATGAATCCGGCAAGTGCCCCTGATACCGATGTTATCTGGTTCTGTGAAAGATGGTAACTTCTATCGATCGCCATGGGTATATCTGGTTCTGAGGAAGGACTCAGCAGAGCTGTTTGTTCAAGAAGCGGTAGGGCTGAGTTCAACTGCGATGTCGGACCTTCAGGTGACATTAGGATATGCGATGTTGAATAAGGTACAATGGCTTCAATCAATGACGAAAGAAACAGTTGATGATTAATGTCAATTCTGGGTTGTAGATTCACAGATATGCAATTGTTGATGGTAGATTTGGAAGAGGTTAAGCGATGTTGACGCGGGAAAAATAGGAGTCTTGTGAGGGGTCGAATGGAAAGAGTATGCGTGAGTGTAGTAGTCTAAACAATCTATCAGGCTTTGGGTAATTTATGATTTCAACCAATGGATATCTGGTCTATGAATGATATGTCTGACTCTGTGGCTTATGGCTGTGATATGTACCCAAAACAAAAGGTATTATGACCAGCAAGTTGAAGACAGATTGTGTGGGGGACTGTTGGTACCAGAGGGGGTGTGAGAATGGTGATAGACGATGGCACTTAGTAAGCAAGCAATGTGTGCTCTGATTTGATGGAATAAGTCTATTGAAAGATCCTACGTTTCCCCAAACTGATCAGTCTTACTTTGAACTGGGGGATGAAGCCAAAAGAAAAACAAATAATGAAGAAACAAATGGGTTGGAATTTATCGAAGGAGTTCAAAACTTCACCACCTCAAGGTTCTCTCTATTGAATGCTGTATAGAGCAAAAAAAAAGTATTTAGCGTGCAACAATAGGCTTTTTTGTGTGTGTTTGATCGGCGGCGGGTTGCCGCTGCGTGCTCTGCGCTGGGGCCCCCTATCCCTCCCCTGCCTGCCGCCTTTTCATTCTACCTGCTCAAGACTCGTCTTCAAGCATTCCTCATACTACAGTTCTACAATGCTTTACAAATAACCTGATAGCTGGGTATGGGCCCCGTAATACTGGCCATTGCCATGGAGTTTAGAAAGTGTAAAGGTACGTCCACCATGAGGCATAGCTGGCAACAACCGATCGGCAACCCCAGGGTTCGATAGAAGAAATACTCCGCTCCCTGCAATGCGTTTGTACACTCTAAGGTCGGTACTTTTTTGTGTATATCGCTGATACGAACGACACCAATCGCCGTGCTTCAGCATCATATAGTGATGATTTTTGGCTTCTCTGACATCATCTATCCATAGCCATGGCAATAACCATCTGCGCTTTTTTTCCATGGGCCGCATCGGGCACCATATAAAGGAGTTAAGAATGTGCGGCCTGCTATGCCTGTCGTCGGAGAGACAGACACACGCGACAAGGTTGAACTTTTATCCGGGGAAGCAACTACTCCCCTGCACCATATAAAATTTCACCCTGTTTTGATACTTTCGAGTCTTGATTGGATACATCCTTGTAACAGCTATAACTGGACTTTGGGAACCTATTACGAACAAATTTTAAATGTTCTATAGTTGTACATATAAGATCAGTATCAATGGTTGAGTTTGAGAAATTTGGAAACCGTTTGATGCATTGGTGGTTAAATATCAGATCTCAAGGGTAGCGTTATTGCACCCCGTGTCACTATCGCGGCACCCCCTATGAAATCTTCCTCGATTTGACCTCGAACCCCACCTAAGAGACTGGGCTTTAATCGCCGAAGAGTAGATGCAAGGTCAACACAGCTCAATTACTCCGGAGCAACGTTGAGATGGGGGTAATACTTAGCCTTCAACAACGTTTGGTTTAGAGTCTCGGACTTCGAAGAGCTCTAGACACGCGTTCCCAGATTCAGTATACGGGAAAATGGATCTATTCATGGTATAATAGAGAAAGGGAAAACGCCTCGATACCATCAAAGAATACACTTATATCTTTAACTTGTCTCCTCGGGTCTTTAAAAGCTTATTCTGATGTGGTTAACTCAAAGCAGCGATTACACTGTTTATTGACTTCTTCTTAAAGCTTTAACTCCTTGGGCTTCCATCTGGCATGCCGCATAATCTATTTCATCGCAATTATAAAAAAACCAAACTTCTCGGCTTCTGCTTATAGTTCTTATCCATAACGCCACATAAAGCTGCGTAGATTAAAATATCAGACTCGGCTTTAAGTAGTTGTTGAATATTCAATATGACTTTCGGCTAAGTCTGTTGGGATTCATATCAAGTAGTATTTTGAAAAAGGTTTATTCTAGTTCGCTTCAACTTTGCACTTTTTCCAAAGTTCTGTTTGACTATTTGTCTCAACGCCAACGTCGTAAAAGTAGCACCGTTCCCAAATCAGTGCTGGAAAAGGGTATCTTTTGAGAGACGTGAACTTGTAGCTAAAGCTAGGCTTGCAAATACAATTTAGTTGGAAGAATGCAAGTACGGCTGTGCTCATACTTAATGGTGACCCGTACTACTAAACTGACAGCTCAAAGTGATTGAGCCATTGAGCCGCATCACTTTGACACATTTTGAAAACAGAAAACAACAATAGGTATGGAGCCGCAATACATTTTAGCAGTGGTGATCATGTAAACCCTTTAACTAGTTGTCTCATCGACCTAAGAGGAATTATCAAGTCAATTACCCATACAAATGTTTGGCGGCATTGAATGACCTGTATTTGTTATTTTTGCAACTGTAAATGCATCTGACTTACCATAGTTCTCCAAACTCCACGATTTTATCCAAGAGCTCTGAATAATCAGCCGCATGACAATTAAACAAGGGGCTTTAAGCCGCATCATGCAATCTTTGGTCAATTCTTTCAAGAAAAATTAAAAAAATATTTTAAAACAAGGCTGTGTCCATACTTAATAATGACACGTGTGTCAAAAATGACAGTTGAGCAGGGGTCGCCGCAGAGCCATGCCGCCATGCCGCCTCAGGGTCCGCCGCAAAGCCGCATTTTCTAATTTGGCTCTTTAGAATTATCAGACCGATCTTATAGATTTCTCGTTTTCTCGTCATGTTTAGTTTGAAAAAAACATACAATCACCATGGTATCACTGAATGGATCCTTCTTTAGCTAAATGTGTTAAAAAAATTCCAAATAATCTATGGCAAGTTGACTAATATATTTTCTACATTTTAACCCTTCGTATGAGAAACTTCAAGTTGAAACTTGAAAAATAGCTGAGAGTGCTTCAACAATTTTTCAAAAATATCTAGTAAACAAAAGTGTAAACTTCTGCTATTGAAGAGTTTTGCAGGTATAACTTAAAGATAATGAAAAATCTGGAAAGGATTCGTTTGAGCCAATGAAAAAAGGTGTCTCAAAAGATACGAACCTATCCTGACTTGCAATTTTGAGAGAGCATCTCAAAAGCAGCAAAGTGACGCAATGGGTCTAGAACTTACATCAGGATGAATGCCAAGTCCTAACATTTCTGATGGTGTAATTTTCAAAACACAGTTTGCTGGTACGTTCAGATCAAAGGTGTGTGCATTCTTACCCAACTTCAAGTAGTGTTTTGGCCAACCTTTAGACTGATGTGGCAAAATTCATAGCAGTACCGTAAATGTATCCTGCAAAACCACAAAATTTCAAAAACGTCTGGAAGGTTTCCGAATAAGTGTTTGAAAACGTCCTCTTTTTCAGTTGCAACCTTGTAAAACGCCCCTTTGACCTTTCTCCCTGCTCTAATTCATTGAAGCCGTAACTGAAGCAATGACACAACAATTAATTTCAGTAGATGATCCTGTCAAAGCGCAAAACATGGGACTCCATCGAATGATCTTTGACCGATGTTCCCCCAATAATGATTAATCAAATGCTTTCTCAATCCCCAACCCTGTCTCCGATTCGCACCTTATATCAAATAGTCACGTTGAAAATCATTGGAGCGTCCTTCGTCTCATTCAATATGCTGAGTAGCTTGAGTGAAATGTGCTCCATGGTTGCTGTTGAGCTAGGACGTGCTTCCGGAATTTTTGGAACGCTATTGTCGAGGCAATCAGCATAGTTGTGGTCCCACTGTCCCGTTTTGCGCTTGAATGTCATTCTCCTCTGCAGTACTAAGATTTGACTCTCTTCAATCAAATGGCTTCCCATTAATTGCCTATCATCTAGTATATTCCAGGAAGTGGTGGCAGTTGTGGTTGGGCTTCAATTGCAAGTTTGAGAACCTCACTATTTCCAGCGCTCCCGCGTATCAGTATGCCTCAATACTCTCAACATCACCAACAATTGTGACTCAGCAAGAGTTTTTTCGGTAAACACCTTTGTATGATCCTAATCTCCATCTTTCAGATTACATATCCCTCCAACACGAGAAGTTCGGCTCTCTCAAGAGGGTACTGATTTGCCACGTTGAAAAACTCAACCTCTGTTCATCTGTCCTAGGCAATGTTTTGATGTAGCCCTCCAGCTTGATGTTTCTTTGGCTACCACATAATCACCGTTGACCAGCGCATATTATTTCTTCTAAAATTGCTATAGTATTGTCCACCTGTGTATATGTATCCCATAAGAAAAGGAGGAATGACAATTGTCCAGCATGTAATTATGCTTGTATGAGTTGAACGGATAATGATTTGTTGGACGCACCTGCTACTTCTGCTCACCACCTCCTTAATTACAAATATTGTCCCATCCATACCTTATTTTTGAAAGAGCTCAAACATTGGGTTCCCAGTGATCAAAACCTTCTCATTGCAGCTAGCAAGGAATTAGAGACACTGTGATGGTGATCGATAAGAATAAACCCTACAACTACACAGGTGTCGAATTCAAATAAACCGTCTCGCACAAACATAGAAAGCAATTTGTATTTGTCCAACAGAGAGGGCATATCAACAATACTCCCACAAAATGAGCTCCTAGGACATACAACTTCACAAGATGAAAATTACAGTGCCACTGGGAAAAGAGACCTCATTGGTTGTCAAAGGCCTAATTTTGATGCCTTGGGAGAGAGGGTCATCCGAGGATAAGATTACGCAGTGTGATCACAACGATAACCATTGTTCCCTTGACAGTACTCGGATAATGCCAGAAGCACATTTCAGTTGGCCTTCAGCAGTTATAAATTACTCTCGTTGATTACTAAGCATCTCAGACAAACTGAAGGGTCAATTTAGCATGTTCAAAGTGAACCCTTGACTTCAAGTGCGAGACAGAATTTATTGATAGACTTTAAGGCCACATGTGAATACCTATCCTGAACCAAAGCATCAATCAAGCTTAAGTAATCTGTGCTCCTGCTTCCAGGCTATAACATGGGATTCTGATGCAACCCATTGCCATAAAACTTTGGTTTCAATCAAAAGTGACAGTGGTCTAGCTTAAACGTGCCGAAGCGCACGATCGAGAGGTCCGCATCGAAAAAAAGAAGACATTTTCAAACAAACTTTTGAGACCCTTCCAAGTCCAATGAAGGTTTAGGTGTTTTTTTAAACTATACTTCAATGGCCAAATATTGTTATGTGATACCGTTTGTTTGCTAAACAAGTCCCAAATATAGTGAACATTATGGCTCAAAAGTATGCAATTACACAAACGCTTATACAACAGGGGTTACATCCAGCCATAATTTGAAACAATATACCAGCAAATACTTCAGGGTTTGAAGATGATGCTGATATAACTTATCAACTCATTGTGGTCTATTGCTGCCTTTAAACAGCCGCTCAAAAACAGCAAGTCAAAATTGGAAAGCAAATTCTGAGAGACATTTTTCAAACAATAAAATCAAAACCTATCCTTGCTACCACCAGCTTCAAATAATATTTGTAAGAGGCCTGAGGAGCAGACGTTTATGCTAGTATTAACTTAACTCTTTGAAAAATACGTTGAACTACTTTCAGAGGCCTTCAAAGCTGATGCTTAAATTTTGATTTTAGAAAACAGCCTTTTCTTACACTGTTGCTAGTTGATTCAGGATTGTCGGCATATACCATCACAATCTCTAGGATCGGCTTTCCAGAATGAAATATTAAACTACCCAAATTGAGGTCTGTAGACTGGTGAAAACTTTGCTAGAAAAAAAAGTGTAATCTTGCAAATTGTCAAGCTTTGACCTGCTATCCTGGTCTCTGTTTTTCAGTAATGCGGACAGTACATATCACGTTAAATTGCCTGAAAAGAGGGCTCTCTACTGTATGTCTCAAAAAGGCGAAAATCAAACATTTCAAAAACGCCACCAAATATTTTTGGGATTTTGTTTTTGGCCTTTTGTGGTCGATTCAGGATAGTTGTGCACTTGAAAATATATCTGATGGATAGACATTTTCTTTATCCATCGAATGAGTATACTTGATCGTTATTCATTAACCTATAGCGCTTACAGGTAGCCATAGAACAAAATGGGTTTTGGAGAACAATAAGAAACGGGCTGTAAAAATTCATGTAGACAATAGAAATCCAAAGCTCTCTTGTTTCGCAGTGTATCTTATGCACGAATTCTTCTGTTAACAATAAAGACACTGCATATCAGTTGAGTCAGTGATGATGCAGGGTCCTTTCCGCGTATGTTTAGTGAATTGTGCATGAGGCAGGCCCTTTGTCTGCGAACGTTGGCGCAATTGTCGTAGTCAAAAGGTGTAAAACTATCCCCCTGTTGAGGCTGACAAAGAGGGAAACTGTTGTGCCCCTTTCCTTATTATTGATTACACAAGCTTTCACTTCTATTCTGAGTTGTTGGTCCAGTGTGGTTAGGTAGACATTAGACAAAGGTGACAAGGGGCAGCATTGATTCAGTTATCATTTGTTGCTTCGTTGGTAAGTATAACGGCTAGAGAACGAGACTCGGCACGATAAACTTGCCAACAAATGGAAGGTTGTAGTGATGCTAATTTTCAGAATATCTGCAGGTTGACTGTTGGCTTTCACATTTTGAAGTAAAGCATGGACATCTTGAATTGTATCATCAAAGTTTTGAGGATCTCAATCAATCCATCAAGTAGTGCTGCTTATCCTTGATCGTTTTGATCTCTTCTCCTTTACACTAAGTGAATAGTGGATGCTTTGTCTCCGGTATTATTACCTTTGGAGTCGAAAACCACCAAGACATGGAGTTGCAGTTTGCGGCAAGATGTGAAAGAGCCGTTGGTACAAAGCCAATAAGCAACCATCAGATCGTAACCTTTTGCTGGTAACTAAGGTTTGTCATATGTCAGATTTCGGTTTTTTAAGACGTTCATCGTTTCGGACCATCAAGAAGAACTTATAGCTGAATCCATTTGTGGAATGCGAAGCCATCCAGCGGACACTGGATCACCAGATTGAGCACGAGAAAAGGGCCTTTGGCAGTTTTACTTCATCTTTGCATCAAAACGGATTGGCGGTTGCTCTCATGCTCCCTGTTCGGTCGCACTTCCGTACTTCCGGTTTAGTCCTATCTGCATTGAGCAACACCCTATCTCTCTGTCCATCAGTTGGAAGGGAGAATGTGGTCGTTAAAGAGGCTGATCACCATCCTCTATCTCCAGAACGGTGATCTGTTTTTCGATATCTTTGATGGCAATTCAGTTAGAACGTTGGTTTATTCTTGGAACAGGAAAAAAAAATGGTTTATCTGTTTATCAATTTTGAGGCATCCACATCGAAAGATAGTGAGGTTCCAAGATGAAGCATGGTTATTGTCGATCGGTGATGTTACCAGTTGGACCTGGTGGTGTTCTTTGAGTATCAGTCCGAGGTTAGCCAGAGCTCTCCAAGCAGGCAACAAGAGGCTGCTACTTTCGAACAGAGGAGCTATCAGCTCATTGCGAGGCGGATTAAAAGGATGCAGCACTTTTTCAGCATGGCATCTGCGCACACTATTTAAGGTTAGTGCATGGTGCATTCTGCTGACTCTCTCTGATGAGCCGCTGCATGCACGTTTCTCGTAAAAAAGAATACGAAATGGAGAATGCTTGTGTTGTCCTTGTTAGCTTCACTTTGATTTGCAACGTTTCTCACTTCTCAACAATTCAGATACGAGAGTTGTGACTTGTGAATCAAGTGATGTGGTTTTGGCGTTTCGGTGGATGTATGTGCTGCTATTGGAAAGTGACAATGCCCAGGCCCAGATAGACAGGAGCACGCAAAAAGTACGCCACAGGTGTCACTATCTATCGGATACATCCGTATCTGTATTGGTCTGGCCACAATAAGATTGACAAGTGGTGGTTGAAGATTGAAGGACTGCACACCCCCACTGTTAGAGTCAATCAGCATGATGCCATCCATGTTCAAAGATGAATCAAGCCAGACGAACGGGTGTCCATATCCGCTGGTTTCTTCACTTGCCTGGTTGCAAACGTTCTACGTCTATTTTATAACCATGGACCTGGGTGTGTAACGAGAAGTAACAATACAGGTGGTATTGATGTTCAAAAATGTGGCCAGCCAAATAGCGACGAAGTTCTTATTTTAGAGCATTTTTGGCCACAATGGGGACTCTCTCTCTCTCCTTTACATGGGAGATCGCGGTTCTGGCAAAAGGCACCATCGACCTGCATCTGTGACCACATTCAATAGAAAGACTGTCGACAGTTTTTTTCTTTAACCCAACCTCACCAGCAGGAATGTCACTTGTATACATGCATGTCTGGTGGCCAAGTAAAAACGGCACGGGCAGGCAATGGCTATAACAGGTGTGAGCTTTCGAAAAAGAATGTAATTGATCCACGAGGGGCAGGGCCCCTCCGTACCATCAAAACATTCTGGTGATTCGCTATCAAGGAAGGAAGCCGTTGAACCGTTATCCGAGTCAAGTTGAAATCTTTTCGAAAGAGCAGTACAGCTGTTGATCATTTCAGCTGTGTGATGAAGCCGTAATACTTGCCAGATTAGTCCTGGCTGCATGTTGTTCTACCAATGAAGATACTGATGTATCTGTGTATGACTCACCAATTTCAAAGCGCCAATCGTTGAGCTACCCACCACCAGGATGCCTGCCCTACGAGCCATTTTGTAACTGGCAAGATACCAAACCCTTTAGACAAACAGAAGTGAGACTGCCAAGTGGGTAAGCTTCCTCGGCCATTCTGGCCTCTTTACGGCAGAAGGCATATAAAAAAGAGGACCCAAAGGATCACCTTATGTAATACGGTGACACAATAGCCGCATACTCTTCTGCGTAGCAACCAAGAAGTTAAAAGCCAAAAAGTTAAAGTTTCGAAATCACGATCAACATTGGCTCACGACCACCACGGTTGTTATAATACAGTGAAGGCTGAAGAAGTTGCTCTATTGCCAATGTTTTCAACCATTAAAGTGTGTATGGAGTGATGATGTACTTGTTGAAAAGTGTACTGTTGCAGTACTGTTGCCATCTTTAAAGCAAGTGCCCTTTGGACAAGAGCAGATATGCAGCCATGATAGCAATGTCTAGAAAAACAGCCATACAAACAGAGTAGTGCAGAAGAAAAGCATGCGGCTCTTAGACAGACAATAAATGACAAAAAAAACAGAGTTCTGGCTATTGTTCCCAAAGGCTAGACACATGCATCTCCTGCATATGCATATGCTGTGTAGCAAAAGAAAGAACGGATCACACACTGCTGCTGTGGGATGGCCAAAGCACGGCAGTTACGTGTGTGGTTGGTTCGAAGGCAAATGGCCCATTCATCTGTCCCTTGTTTGAAATGTGTTTTTTGTAACATTGGGTCTCGAATGGCTGCAATGGCAAGCACAATATTGGGCACCGTTGTCATTATCATACTCTCCATTATCTCACCGCTCCAAAAAGGGCAGCCGTCGTTTGTCTGCTGGCTCTCTTGCATCGCTCAAGCCCTTTGCATGGATCTCCCCAACTTCCACTGCACACTCGGTTTCACCATGGCATTATTATAGCAAGAAAAAAAATATCCTTCCCCCAATTACAACCGTATATATATACTATGCTTCCCCTCTGGTTTCAGATTGTACAACTGTATCTATGATTTGCAACGGTCCAAACTGAAAACTCGCTTATAACTCCTACGTTCAACACACTCTTGCACTTCCACTCTCAACGGCCGTTGATAGAACATTTTCTTGGACTTACCATTCATTCTCTACTGTTGAAACACCCTCCCCCACAGCTCACATCAAACATCAGCGTTTTTACGGACTCTTCATCAGCTTGATCTTGATTCTTCGGTTGAACTAGGATCTACAGTTTCCCTGGTTGTTTGAAAAGTGCCTATCAGGTTTGAACAATTTGCATACATCCGTCATTCCATCTCACCCGCTGGTGACGGCTTTTGAAAAGAAAGAATCCTCAAAAAACTGGTTTTTTGATATCATACGCCATACAATGAGCAACGAACAGTTGATCCCAACGTTCACTGGATATCTAGCCACCTCAAAAGACGCCTTGATCGTTGTGCAGAACGCTTTGGACAGAAAGTTGCCTCTGGTCCACAGACGACCAAAGGAGAAGGAAAAGCCACAGGTGATTCGATCCGGCAATATCTTTGTCTTTGTTGAAGAATCATCGGGTATCAAGAGATGGACAGACGGTTACAGCTGGAGTCCTTCAAGGATCCTTGGAAGGTTTCTCATCTACCGCGAACTAGACAGGGATGCACTGGTCAAGCCATTGCGCTCTTCCGAAGAAAACGTCTCCGCAGTGGGGACTACAACTCCAACGTTTCCAAAACGGCGTAAGCCTAGCAGCTTCAAAAGCGAAGACATGCCAAGAGGAGGATCCAGCGATTCATCCTTGGGTGATCGCTCACTGACAGGTGCGTTGGCCGGTTCGCACGTGTACAAGCAGGACGGGTTGATCAAGAAATCTCTCTCGGTGATCCTCTACGATGAGGATGCCAACGGGAAGACTTCCAAACGTACGATACACGTCATGTCCTACTACTCCTCCAGCGACGTTGTCAACAACATCCTCGCACAACCATCGGACGTTCCATATCTAAAGGATACAAAGATCTCCTTCGAACTATTGAACGCATTGCGCAAGTCGTCTCTCGGCTCCTCCTTGCCCCTGTCCAGAAGAGTCTCTGACGACTCTGAAAGGTTTCAAGGCTTTGCCGAGATGGATGGCATGGACGAAGAGACAGATGCCGAATTCCAAGCGCTGCTTCGTTCCAGACAGAACCCAAAAGGTCGCTCTACCGGTATCAACAATGGTTCGTACTTCCCTCCGCAGGTGGCAGCACAGCCTTCGCCAGGGGTTGTAAGGGCAGGTTCCCAAAATTCGATTGTTAACTACAACTCCCAACAGCAGCACGATCAACAGCAGCAACAACAACAACCAATATATGCTGGCAATATTGGCATGGACTATACTCCGCCTGTTCCTGTTCCACAGTTGAGCTTCAACAATTTCCAATTCAACGCCAACGGAGGAACCGTTATGCAGGGGCAGCAGGCCCAACAGCAACAGCAGCAGATGATGATGCAACCGCAGGCAGGCCTCCAACATCAGTTTGTTGCTCCTCAGTCGTACCATGGCATTCCACTTTCCCATCTTCCGCATCACAACTCGTCGTTGACCTACAGCCGCCGTCACTCGACAACATCGATGGGCGCCCCAGGATCCCAGCAGCCAGGTGCTATGGAGATCAAAGGTGAGACTTCTGGAAGTCAGTCGCCACTACACATGGCCACTCTACATGGACACCAGCAACCCCAACCTAACCACGCAGATAGGGACGCCTCCCTCTCTTCGGGTTCTCTGTACTCTCGCCACTCAAAGACATCGATCAGCTCTTTGCCATCCATCACCACAAGCCCATACTCCAACAACATGGCCAACTACTCGTACCCAACGGCCCAGTATCAGGCACAAGGGGCACAGCAGCAGCAACAGCAGCAGCAACAACAACAGCAGCAGCAGCTACCGCAACAGCCCCAACAGCAGCCACAACAGCATTACTACCCACAGATCCAGAACAAGGCCCAGCAGTACTACAACCCGCAACAGATGGGTGCACTTCAAACGGCCAACCAACCTGGTCCAACCTCACAGGCAGTCTATGGAGCCGTGTCGTACGTGCAGGCGGGCCCGCAGTACTCGACGGGTCTGGGACCACCATCGGGAAGAACCATTGGAAACAACGACTCTTCAACGATGAGTTACTATGCCACCGGTGGGGTTGGGCCTGCCGAGTCCACAACGGGCACCGTTTCAACCCAGGCCGACAGTGCTGTCTGATTCTTCATTGCTTCATCTTCACATGTTACAAAGCGTTGCTCCACCATCTTTTAATAAGTGTTTCTTTAATTCTCCTCTTAGTGTGTTATTCAATCCTCGTGCTAGGTGGCCCTGAGGGCCCATATACCATTTCTATCGTTTCCTTTCTGGTGTGCTTTTTACAAAAAATTGACTCTCTGTGGGGGGTGGTTTTTGAAGAATCTCCGTGCGTCTTTAATCTTTTTTTGTTGTTGAACCTTGTTATAACTGATATTTCAGCCCTTTTTGTTCCGTTTGGTCTTGTACTTCATAGCAGATCAAACAGCCATCAAGTAAAAACCAGAAAATGATTCAATACTTCAAGAACCTTTTGCGATTGGGCAACGATTTAACCTTTTTCCGAATATTACATGGTAGCACTGGGTGTTTGAATATGCTTTTTTTACACCTCCCAGTTATCGATGGTTGATAGATACTCCAATAATAAGCTTTCCTGCCAAAGCGAACGGTATTACTTCATTGACTGATCGATTGCTTGGTAGAGCCTCAAAGTAATACTCTTTTGAAATGTTGGCCTGGTGTAGGCAGCACCCACCGCGGCGAGCCCCACAAGGGCACTTGGGATGCCCCATAGTACCGAGCTGTAGATCCGAGACGGCTCTAAGCAGGGCTGTCTGGAGGGCTGCCTGGTGGAGCTTTTGGGTGTCTGTGCAGCTGGAGAATTGCGCTTGTGCGTGCGGGAGCCTTTCCCTGTATACGATAGGCGCTCTGCATTATGCTCTCTTGCCTGGGAGGCGGTGTCTACACAACCCTACAGTATTTCAAGTTTGTGTTCACTACAGTTACACTCATTGTCCTATCCAGCATCGTTTCAACCGCTCCAGTCCAATCTGGCATAGGTATGACATTCATGTAACAGCAATGCACGGGACGGCTGTCTTTTCAGCCTGCCTGCGGAGGACAGCATGCAGTTCACGTGGGAGAGGAAGAGCTCTGCCAAAAGTATGCGTGGCCGTGCCACGCTCGAAGGGCTAAACTCGGAGAATCGTTGGGCTGATTCCTCAAGATCAAACCCAAAGTACAAAGTAGAATTTAAAGCTTGTCTTTACTGTTGCTCGGCACGAGATACAGTTTATGGTTCAGTCTCTCTGGATTGGCTGGGTGGCTGCTCTCAGCTCTTTGTTGATCTGTTGTCCAGAGCGTGATGAATGAGGTAGGGCCCTTCCTAGCCGAGTGTTGAGCCGACCTCCAGTTCCCCCCTACACACAGGCTGAGAGGCAAAGGAGTCAGCACACGGCAATAAGTCAGTTAGAGTTCCCTTGCTATTCTCCAGCTTCCCTCGCTCAATCGCCCATCCAAACTGCCTGTAAGACAAAACAAAAAGGACTATTGTTGCTGCTTGGATTGTCCTGTCCCGTCTTGTGCAGCCGTTCAAAGTGCACATTGTGCGATGGCATTCTCATCGTGCTGCAATGTCGCATGCCCCATGCGCGTTGCATCGAAAGATACAGAGCGATCAGCAGAGCAACTAAAAACACTTGAAATTCTCCATCCCAAGCCAAAGCCTTTCTTTGTCCTTCTCAATGAAATAGACAGACAGTCAAAAAATGAATATGGGAAGATCGATACAGGTGGTGTACGCTGATGGCATTTATTCATCTGTTCACTCCTCAGTCTAGGTGCAGCATATGCAGACGTGCCGAGATTGGCTCTGTGCTTGTTGCACTTGACTACTTTTGGGGAAAGCCCTTCTGTTCTGGTACATAGAGTAACTACAGTACCGCCCCCATCCCGTCTGGATCAAGGTACTGCCAAACCCAGAGTGGTCCCTTTGGGCTTATCGATAGCGAAAGGATCAACCCAATGCCACTCACATTGGCCTCTCCTTGTTCAACTGTCAGTGCCAAGATTCATCCTTTCCCAAACAAAAGTACGGGAGACTCGAGAGCCTAAATTCAACGCCCTTGACGCCATGAGGTGTGCTGCATCCATCCCCTCTACCCGTTGAGATCTCGTCAATTAGAGTTTTCCCTTGGTTTTCTTTGTTTGTATGCTCCATCTACACCGAGGAAGATTGGCCGTTTGAACATGGAAGATCTCTTGTACTGCTACCAACTGCCAAACATTTGTACAACAAAACTTAAGAATTTGGAAGTGTTTGAATTGTTTCTTGACTGAAAGTTCATGGTAAATTTGTATGTAGTGGGGCTTGAAATGAAAATGTGAAATGACTAGTTGGAAACCAGCACAGCCATAGTGCTGGTTCCCTATAAAACAACGATAAAGGAAAAAAGATACAGTAATAAAAGACAATACAGCCTTTGGAGTGAACAAACCATCGTAAAAATAATAAACAATTACCCATAAGAAAAAAAAAAATAACTAGTTGCTTCCAAATTTCCTATCCAACTCTCTCAAACAGTTGACAACACTTTCAACCTCGACGTACATACCTTTGGTGTTCAAGTTGCTGATGATGTTGTTGAAACCGGCATTTTGGAAGTTGGCATGCCTGGACAAGGTCTTGTAGGCATCTGCACATGGAATAAAATGCTTTCCCGGATTGTTGATCTCAAGATCGCTCAATGCAGGTAACGATGCCATCGAGTTGGATCTCTTCAAACTTTCCAAACTTGGAATGGATGAAGGAGGTGTTGGCAAGACAGAAGAACTTGAATTGGAATGCTGAGCACCTTTCGAAAATGGTGATGATGGGAACGACGAGGCCGTTGGTGGGAAGGTCGATCCAGATAGCGAGGAGGATGACACAGGAGTGTTTGCCGTTGTGTTTGCCCTCTTGTCGTTGCCTGTGTTTGCCTGCTGTGCAATGGTCGTACAGAATAGTGTTGACATTGGATCCTTTTGACACTGTCCACAAGCACCTGGATTTCCCGAACATTCTGAACCTTTGCCCGATCGGGATGATTCCTTGGATGCACCATCTGTAAATGTTGAAGAAGAGGAGGAAGTAACGCTCGCTGATACCGTTAGTCTTTGGGAATCTTCCTGTTCGATGCTTGGTGAGTTCAGCTGATCGGTGATCATGCTGTCCTTCATTTGGACCAGTTCCTTCTGTTTGGCGATTTCTCTACAAACACAAGGTGTATCATCAGAACAAAATCCACACTGGTCTTCAGGAGGTATTTCTTCGTATTCTGACTTCATCTTGCCATTCTCCTGCGAGTCATCGTTGAGCGAGAGCGACATTGGCGACTTGAACAGTAGATCGTTCTGCTGTGAAGAGTTGCTGTTGTTGATGTCGCCCATAACGTTCTCCACGCTGCTCCTGCTACCATCAAGGTTCTTGAAAGTTGGCATCTTTTTGAACTGGGTACGTTTGAAAGTTTGGGTAAAGTCAACCTCGGTTTGAGCAGGCTGTCTGTTTCTCTTCAAAGGCACTGCTGCTGATGGGGTGAAATCCTCAAAGTTTATCTCAGCCTTGAGAATCGAGCTGGATGGTTTGAGACCAACAGACTCGCAGAGGCAATCATCCTTAACACATATGCCACATCCATCCTCATTCTCTTCAGGAACATTACCATCAATTTCCATTATTGTCCCAAAGCCTGTTGAGTCGTGATGCTGTTGTTGTTGTTGTTGGTGGTGGTGCTGATGATGAAGATTGTGGTACTGTTGCTGCTGCTGTTGGCCTGGCGAATCGATCATTCCTGAAGCAGCAGGAGACATGTGATTAAAGTTAACCGTTGATGAGTGTTCTTTCTTTATGGTTATATTGTTCGTTGGTGTCATTCCTAAGGACAGAGGGGAGTTGACGTTCGATCCCGAGGAAAGACTGTTATCCCTTGAACTGTTCTTGAAGTTGATCATCATGGATGCAGCATTCGTCAGATCACTATCATGCTGAGACGATGTTGATGAGACAGAAGCTGCTGCAGATTGCTGTGCGGAAGACGAAGAAGAAGATGAAGAGGACGATGACGAAAAGGAAGCTGACGATGCTGGTGTGGAAGATGCTGAAGTGGTTGTTTTCCTCTTCTGATGGACCGACTGTCTAGCAGTGGATCCGTTTGCCGCTGGTGTTAGGGCCTGTGGAGTCTGTGGGGTCGATACCACTGACATTGGTATCGTTGTTGGCGAGACACCGATTGAGGAGGTGCTTATTCTTCTCTTGTGCTGCTGCTGCTGTTGTTTGTGTTGCATGTTCATCTGCTTCTGCATGGCTTCCAGCGTGCTTCTCATTTCATCCATTGATTTTTTCAGAGAATCATTTTGGCCTTGTAAGCCTTTGATGGTGTTTGTCAAGATGCCTTCCTTTATACTCTTCTCTCTTTCCAGTTCCAGTATTTGGGTCTCCAACTCGCTGACCCTGTTGGCCCTTCTCTCTCTGAATGCTCTTTGGGCGGCCCTGTTTTGCGCTTTGCGTTTCGTAGCAGGAGTATCAACGCTAGGCTTTCTACCTGGCTTTGGCCTTGGAGGCAAGACCCATTCTTTGGATGTGATGATCTTTGTAATCTTTGGGGCTGCAGTGACGGCGGCAGAAGTAGAGGCAGTCGTAGATGGAGTTATCGATTGGTTCGAGCGAGGAGCGATAGATGGCGAACTCATTATGGCAGGTTTAAAGTCTGGTCTGTTGAAGGTTGTTTAGAGATAGAGAACGAATGCTTTGTGTGTAGTATTGCGAGTATTTGAGACTCTTGATTAGTGAGGTGTCTTTCACTGGATCAGAACGTTCGAGGGGTAAGAACAAGAGTGGTGTTTGTGATGTGTTGTAGTAGAGGAAGAAAGAAAAGAAAATGACACTTGGTCAATAAAGAGGACAAAGAGGGTAGTAGTCACACATTCACAGCCAATCTGGAGTAGATAAATCGGATATGTGTCAGATAAAAGGCGAAATAAATTCCTCTTTGGAATATTTTTGTGATTCTGGGTCCGAGTCTGAGTCTCAGTCAGGCTTGAAGGAGGGAAAAGTTGGACCGATACGATGTGGATGGATTGTTTGTATAGTTTATAGGGTTGTCCCTGTTTGATTTCCTTCTCCGGACATACTTAAACAGGGCGCTTGGGTAAAAGGGGAAGGTTGGCGGTGCGGTACCGGGCGCGCAGCAAATCACAGCGGGAGAGAATGAAATTTCTTCAGGGGGGAATTTTGGGACCGATAGCTCCTCTCAATGCACAGCCGTTTTCTGTGTTTTTTTAAGTAATCACAGGGCTGTGCAAGATGAGCATTCTAACTCAGCCACGTTGCCCGACCGAGGCTGGTGAGAAGTTCAACGGCTGTGGCTGAGGAGCTGGGTCGCTACTGGCAAAAGAGCCGATTCTGGGATGTCTAATTCCGTATCCATTATTATCTACGGCAGGCTTACAGGTAAATCTAAAACTTTGGCTATTCAACAAAGAGACAGACCTTCACAAAACCAACAGTCCTTCGTATCCTCCGTGCTTCACCCAATATTACTTCCCTTCCCCATGCTATAGCTTAATTCACAAGCTTCAACGTCATTTCCTTGCCTAAACCTGTTCTTACAGTGAATCAAAATGGGTAAGCTACAAACTTCTCGAAAGCATGTGCTTGATGAGCTCAGTAACGCGGCGGATCAACAGTTGCAGCTGAAAAATGGCAACTTACCTACCGTTGAGTCACCCAAGTCTACACCTTCAGCAGCAGAAGATTCATCCTCAATGAGGAACTTTTCAAAAAGGGCCAAGATTGCATGCGAACGTTGCAAAAAATCAAAAAGAAAGTGTGATGGATTGCCTGACATGAAAAGTTGCTCTCAATGTCTCAAAGTAGGAGTTGAATGTTCCATAGTCTGCTCAAAGGAAAATACTGCACGGTATATACTCAGATTGGAGGCCCAGGTGGCCCATTTACAGGATGCACTATCTAAAAGAGGAAAGATCCAGGTGGAACCACTGCATCAACAACAACAGAACGGACAGTCGGTAGATATGGCACGGAGTGCATCCTATCTTTCATTTGGAAACACCGAGCGAGGCTATTCTGGTTCAAGCTCTGGCATAACAATGCCCTTCATAGTACAGAAGACTGTTCGTGACTATCCGTCAAACTTGAGCACGAACAGCGTTATACCATGCTCTGAGAATACAGGACCGAATACCGAGCATGAAAAGATTGATTACTCCTCACTCTTGAACAACACTGGATTCAGCTGTGAGCTAGTGAGGTCGTTCAATACCATGATGTTTTCCCGTTTCCCTATAATCAACAAGTGCCTTCCAAAACAACTACACGAAAACAGGGAGTATGTCCTTACCGGTCCATGTCATACGCGTAAGGACGTGATCAACAGGTATATGCTCCTAATGATCTACGCCACCGGTAATACCTTGTACCAGCTCACTCGGGGAGGATCCTCAAAGAGAGAAGGTAGACAGAACAACGAACATCAACAACAACAGATGCGTGTGCAGATGAGTCCTCCATCTCCCACTCTGTCCGAACAGTTATACAGAGAGGCAACCTATTACGTCGAGGAGATCACATCCTTGGTTGATCTAGACACTGTCACCTGTCTTGTTATGGCTGCCCTATACATGATGCGATCTTCCCAAGGACAACCAATATGGCATGTTCTTGGTCTCACAATGAGGTTCTGCATCGAACTAGGCTTGCACAGAAAAGAGCCTAAACCAATAGCAATCGAAAAACTTCATGAGTCGGTGATGCGCCGTCGCGTCTTTTGGAGTGCCTACGTGTTGGAACGTGTTATCTGTTTGCATTTTGGCCGTCCTTTTACCCTATCCGATTATGACATTGACGCTGAGTTGCCTTACAACATTGGAGACGAAGTTACGGACTGTAACGAGTTGAACGAGATCATAAATATACACCCGGAAAGAATGAAAATTTCCAACGTTATAACAGACATGAGCATGGGCTTATGCATGGTTGAACTACGACGTATAGATTCCGCCATCCAACACTCCATCTACAGGGTCGACAAGGAGCTCAACATGCACACCTTGTTGAACGATATTTCTCTGTTATACGACCGTGTCAAAGATTGGAGAAAGCGTACTCCTCAGTTTGAAGATGAGAATCTACAAGCCTTACTAGAGCTCCTACACCACAAGACAATCAGAATGTTGACCGTTCCACTAATCTCAAAGGAGACTGATATTCCACCAGGAACAGAGGTTACTCTCAACACCTCATCCGCAACGGCCAAACCCAGAACGGTTCAGTTCTTCATTGATGAATGCGTCAAGTCCAGTGGGTGTATCTGTCTTTTGGCTAAGAAGCTTATCCAGATAAATAAGTACTCGCATTCCTTTATTGCTCTTCATACATTGTTTGTTTCTGCAACAACGTTAATCTACTGCTTGTTGACCGATAGGGTTGAATGGTCGATCGAAATTTCAACCTGTTTGCAAGCTTGCTCGACGTCTCTCTTTGCAGTCGGTGAGCGAATGCCGTTAACGAAGAGTCAATTGCGTGATCCCTTTGAAAGGCTTCTCGCTAGAACAATGGAACAGATGGCAAAGAAGGAGAATGCAAAAAGCAACGCGTCACATAGCGAGTTCCCGGATTCTACAGGCAACAGAAACGGTAGCAAGACTGGAAATGGGGATGTAAACTCGTCTGCTTGTGTCAAACCAAACTATCGTATTGGAGGAGTAAACGTGTTGGATTCCAGCATAACAGATAACTTTGATGGTCGTCTCCTGAGCTCAATGGCAGGCTTGCGTAGCATTGTGAACTCGGCATTGCCAACTTTGCCGCCACCACCGCCACGTGCTTTACAACAACAGACAACCTCACAGATCAGAGAGACACAATCCACAAATAGCCGATTTACTCCTCTGGGACAGGCCGAACAGCCGCAACAACCACCGTCTCCTTCATCTTCTGAATTTGTTTCACCAGCCGTCTCTCAATTCGTGCCAGGATCGACACCCTTGCTGAGTTCCCTTGGTCCCTTGTTCTCCACGGTACCAAGACCTAAGAATTATGGTTTTTTGTCAAGCGAATATGATACACCGGATCCATTTGAAACTTTGCCTCAACAACAACAACAACAGCAAGTACAGGCCACTGTGCATATCCAGGAGCCCCAAAAACCAGAACCACAGAGTTCAACTGCGGTCCCACTGGCATCCAACGATCCGAATCTCAAACGGGAAGATAGTGTTGGAATCGGGTTTGATCAGCTATGGCATCTTATCAGTGAGCAGAGACCATCAACGCTTGAAGAAAATCTAGAGTTTAGTAGTTTTGATTTAGGTATAGAAGATCCTGGGTTAAGGTACTACTGATGTATATTTATTTTGTAAAACGTTTACATACTTTTCATTCCCACAATGTAACAGATAAAAATAGCTCACTTTGCCTCTCGTCGATCTCCGTGATAGCTACAGTAATCCGTCTCTTTATCCATGCCAATTGGTGTCCATGGTCACTATGTGCTTGCTACCAAGATGGGTCTTGTCAGATGTAATACGCACAGGTGGAAGAACTGGGCTGTGCCCCATCTGGCGACGACGCAGATTGTCGTTTAGAGTAAGGCTGACCGATCGACAGCCATTGAGTGCACACAGTAGGCATTATCAATACATTCCACAGCACGAACACAACAGGGGATGGATAAACTGAGGATGACTGTTGAATTGCAATCGGTAGATTGACAACTGAGAATTGCATGGTGAATCAAGAGGTCACAGAGCGAAAACAACTATTTTATTCCCCTTGTCTCACCTTCTGGGCAATTCACACAGAGGTAGACAGACTTAGACAACTCTCCACAGTTTAAAAGCGATCTGCTCTTTGTTGATCTCCAAAACGAGAGAATCGCGAGAGATTAAACGAAATGGTCAAAAAGGGTTACGGAGTAAGTGCCTTCCATTTATATAATTTCAAAAAATTGAAGCAGACAACAGCAAACATCAGAATCAACATACTAACAACAATTTCACTACCTCACTAAAGGAAATGGCACAAATGAATGATTTTACGTATGGGGCGGACGGAGGGTCCTCCTATCATACCTTACAGCAGGCATCATCCAGCTCGAGTCACCAGCCTGGTATCAAGCCTTCATTTCTCAAGTCGTTGACTTCCTTGAGAAGATCCAATTCAGACCATGGAAATCTGTCGATTGTCAGTCAAAAAGTGATAGGAGCATCCTATTCGCACTTGGACTTGATCAATCCTGAGGTTTCCATTCCTCGAACTTCATCATCGCCAGAGAGAAGGTCAATCCATTCACAGAGCAACATCGATAGCACATCAGACACGCCAAGGGCAAGTCTGAACTTCCCAAAGGGATTGAAATGGAGTACATCATCAGCATCCAAGAGGAAAAATGATGATGATTTGAACGACGATCAAGACTGGGATGACGATCTAGACGACCTAGCAACACCAGTGACACCAAAATCGAAAAATATACAGTTCTATCCCGACATCAGCAACCTGCGAATACAGGATAACATGGAAGGAAACAGTTCCAATGCATCAACCAGTCAGTTGGAGTCCCCGTTTAAGACTAACCAGAACGCTGAGACAGGCGATGCAGAGTCGCTCATTTCGGGAGATGAAGAGGAGGGAGAAGGGGAGGAGGACCAGTTGTATCCATTCCTCAAACCAAACTATGAAGAGATAATGAAGGATCCATACTCGGTGCTATCGACACAGAAGCCACCTGCCAATGATACTAGCAGATACAACAAGATAGTGAAGGCACTAACGAGTCAACCTTTTGAACTAGCCAACTTGAAAAAGCAGTCGTGGAGTGGCATACCCCAATCGTTGAGACCCTTGGTGTGGCAGGTCTTACTCGGGTACCTACCAACGAATGCCGCTACTCGTGGGAGTGTACTATCGAGAAAGCGTAAGGAGTATACCAACAGCATGACTCAGTTGTTCAGAAACGAAAAGGATGCCACCATTTGGCATCAGATCACAATCGACATTCCAAGGACAAACCCAACGATCAAGCTTTACTCGTACGAAACGACCCAGAGATCGTTGGAGAAGGTGTTGTACCTCTGGGCGATCAGACATCCTGCAAGTGGCTATGTGCAAGGCATCAACGATCTAGCGACTCCATTCTACCAGGTCTTCCTACAGCATTATCTGAAAGAGACAATAAACGTTGAAGATTTCAATCCGAACGTACTACCAAAGGAACTCATCAACGTTATTGAGGCCGATACTTACTGGTGTCTAACAAAAGTGTTGGACACAATACAGGACAACTACATCCATCAACAACCGGGAATCATCAGACAGGTTACGGAGTTGAAGAACTTGGTAAAGAGGGACGAGCCGTTCTTGGCACAGCATTTTGAAAATGAGGATATTGATTTCATTCAGTTTTCGTTTAGATGGATGAACTGTATGCTAATGAGAGAGTTAAAGTTGAGTCTCATCATTAGAATGTGGGACACGTACATTTCCAACTTCCCCACTGGATTCAACCAATTCCATGTGTATGTCTGCTGTGCATTCCTTAGAAGGTTTAGCGATACTCTATTGGACATGGATTTTCAGGATATTATCATCTTTCTGCAGGATCCGTCAAAGACTGCCGATTGGACTGAGGATGATGTTGAGATGATGCTAAGTGAGGCTTTTGTGTGGCAATCGTTGTACGAGAATGCCACTGCACATTTGAAATGAGACTAGTCTTCCCTTTTGGCATATATATACAAGATACATCCTACTAATTGAACGTTTGGTTCTATGCATTGTTAAATGGGTATGTGTGGGAGTTGAGCCCACCACAGGATGACATTAGACTTGTAGAAGTGGTAAATAGTGTACATGACAGTAGTTAAAAGCAGAGAGAATGAGAAGAGAATCAAAAAGTTTCAGACCATAATGATTAGGAGAGGTATGCATGTTGAAAATCAGGGAAGTTTTGTTGAAAACAGGGAGGGGAGTAGATTGGCATGTTGGGTGGATTATAGCAGACCGTTGGCTCTCTTTGCACTCTGTAGGATGTTATCCAACACCATAACAACTGTCATTGGACCAACTCCACCAGGAACAGGGGTAATCTTTGATGCCTTGTCCAGGCAGGATGCAAAGTCGACATCACCACACATTCTTTGTCCTGATTTTTTTGTGTCGTCAGGAACGTAGTTAGTACCAACATCAACAATGACACATCCCTCTTTGACTATATCTCCAGTGATGAAGTTTGCCCTTCCAACGGCACTAACGATGATGTCTGCATTTGAACAGTAGAATTTGAGCTGATCAGCGGTTGTCTTTGAGTGAACCGTTGTCACTGTACCACCTTGTTTTTCCAAAAGTTTGGACAACGGACCACCGACGATATCTGATCTTCCACAAACGACAACGTTCTTACCTTCTATGTTGACGTTCTCATGCTTTAGCAGATACATGATACCCTTTGGAGTACAAGGGATGAACTTGGCCACTGCATTCTTCTTAAAGATTGCGGCAAGGTTCAACTCTGAAAATCCATCGATATCCTTCTCTTGTTTCACCGAGTTTGTGATGAGTTCCTCGTCCAAATGGGCAGGGATTGGCAATTGGACAAGGATTCCATGGACGGAAGGATCATCGTTCAAGCTGTTGATCTGGGAGAGTAGTTCGTCCTGGGTGATTTCAGCATCGAACTTTAGCAGAGAGCCATCGATCCCCACTTCTGCAGAGGATTTGAGTTTCATTCTGACGTAGGTCGAAGAGTCTGGTCTTTCACCAACCTGAATGATGACTAGCTTTGGATTGAACGATTCATTCTTTGATTTTATGGACTGAATCTCGGATGTGATGTTGGCACGTAGTTCTGCACTGATGGCTTTACCATCGATGATTTGAGCAGGCATGATGTAGATGTTGCAAAGAAAGTCTCACAGTCTGTGTATATCTGTGCGATGTTGGTTTGTCGGGTACAAAAGGGTATTTCTTTTGGTGTTGTTTACTATAAGACAAATTGATAGTCATAATGCTGAAAGGTTGGAAAAATAGCTGTTACAGCTCTCGTATACGACGAAAAGCTGCGAGCGCATCAGCGAGTATGAAATACTTTTGCATCAGTGCACCGCCTGGAACTCTCCCCTGATTCATCTACAAGGATTGATGACTGCTGGAGATTGCCGTTTTTGGTTGGACGGTACCCGATTGGGACTGGGATCGGGACTGGAATGGGGGAGTAAGCAGGTACTGGATTCATCTGTCAATATCCGTAGGTACCGCCTGGTTCGCAAGAAGCATAACTGCTGATTGCTTCTCTAACTATTTGCTGGTAAGTGAATCTCAGCATGAAACTATCAAGCAGGCAACTCTGATCAACCATCCGTGTACTCCCAATGCAGCGGTAACAAAGCGCATCATCGAACGAACAACCAAGCAAACAATCTAACGAGCCATTTCAGAAGCAACAATGGATAGACGGATATTAAAAGACAAAAGACATTCCAACTCTGAGTGGATCTGCTCCCCAGCGGTAGTAAGTAATTGCACAGCCCTGTAATTGTGCCCTGCTTTCTGTGCCTGCCGCATGCAAGTAATTTAGCGGGCGATGCAGGGAAGAACGAGCGGGCGGGCGAGCGAGCGAGAGTGAGAAAGAGAATGCGAGCGACTTTGAGAGCCAGTAAGCATCACCATTTCAAAGGGGTGTTGTTGCAAAGTAAAAATAAACATGGAGAAAAGACAAGACTGGAACTGACAGGAAGAACACAACAGCAGTTACCTATTCGACATTCATTTCCTCTTAGAGGCCAGTAGGACAATCCACCTTTGAGATAGTGCCTGTGCTTTTCGAAGACTACAAGCGCACCATTCACAGACAGTGTGATCCATCCCGATCAGAGTACACAGACACCCTTTCAACATTCTTTGTCTTGTTGCTCTTGTTCTTTTCACACCCCTTTTGAGCAAATTTCATTAGTCAACATCAAATCCACCCTCAGATTTTAGACTGACTGAAATACAGCCGACTGTATTTATATCTAGACTCCCAAAAGAATCATTACACTCTGCACTCTCTCCAGTTGCAGTATTACAAATTTCACCTTTATGTCACCACCTCCAACTACAATTCTCACTCAGACAACAAGCATCTGTTTCTTTTCCAGTTCTTGCTCCTGTCGTTGCTCATATTTCCATCAGCTATTCTTCCACTCTTATTAGACTCACAACCATCTCACATCATTTCAATTGAAACCATACACATTACTGCTGCCATTCAGAACCATCGCCTTCTTCCCTACCTTCATCCCTAATCAATTCTTGTCCATACAACTGTGATCCAATACAGTGCTACTTTCTTCTAGATATTCCATCGTAGCACTACCATCCCCTATACCCATCGCTCCGTTGCGTTACACCTCCCCCACTCTTTGATACCCCCCTCCCCCCTCCCCAGTCACATCTGGCATATGAACAACAGGACTTTCATACATAATTACATCAGCATAGATCCATACCCATGTCCGGTAAATCAGAAAAGTCAGAAGCCAGACTTGATGAGACAACACTACCCAGTTTGAGACACGAATCTCCATCCCCATCAAGAAGATCCATCCGCAGTAGCCCGTCCAAGCTGGGACAAGTGGTGGAAGAACCACACATGTCAGAACCATCAGAGGAACAGTCCCAAACGGAGAAGCTTCACGATTCAATATCACAACTCTTGGGAGTTCGTCTCAATAATTGGCCCTACAATGACGAATCTCTACAGGCAATGGTCACTCTACGAACAGAACAGGAGAAAACCAGACAGGAAGAAGTAAGATCGAAAAGTTTATCCTTATCGATAGATCTTGTAAATATGGCAAATTCCATAGGAATACCACCGGAGTTTATACCATACATGTTCAAACCAACAACACCTTCAGAAATAGAAGAAAAAATTGATAGCTTGATGAGGATGAGTCGATCGCATTCATTCTCCGAGTCCCAAATGCAACACGCAAGACCTCGGGAGCAAGTGTCTGTGCCGTCCTTGACTGAAATGGTTCCTCAATCATACCAGCAGAAAGGTTCTGCTTCTCCGTATCGCCCTAGCTTACAGCAAGAATTTCCTCAGCCGCTGACCCCACGCCAACATCATCAAAGGCACGATTCCTTGTCAATGACCGCTCAGCCAATGCCAACACCTCCGCTCCAAAATCGTGAACCATCTCCTTCATCCAGTCAACAGCAGAGGCGTCGTCAAGGATCCCCAGTGCGAGCATTTTCACATCAAAGGTCTCAGACCATGAGTGCCGTTCCATCGCTGGCAGCTTCTACCTCGGTTTGGAAAGTAAGTCTACCTCAACAACAACAGTTTCAGTTTCACCATTGGTCAGGTCCCGACTCTAAAGATTCATCGGCACAGGGTGCTACCTCAGGCTCTCAGACGTATTGGTCAGATGCACCTGCTGCATCCTCTAGTACCGGTATGAGCACAAACTCTCCAACGTCGGCCTCCAAACGGAAACTCTCGGAAAATCAGAACCAGCCAGCGTTGGCCCCATCGCACGCATTCAAGAGCCAGCTACCACCTTTATCGCCTACAAAGTCGAAGCATCTTGCCTTGCACAAGAGAAACAGATCAGAAAGCTCCACCTCGCCCGCAATTCTTGGATCGCCTCAGATGTATAGGGAAATGCCCCCTTATAGTTCAAGTACATACTTGCCCCATGGGCCACCGCCGCTAGTTCCAAGGTTTCCGCAGCAGCAGCAGCAGCAACAGCAACACCAGCAACAGCTATCTACATCTTCTCCATATTCAGCACTACGACAACCAACACCATCATCTACTCCGCAGCACCATCAACAGCATCAGATCCCCAACTCACCGCAGCATCGAGCACTTTCGCAAACTCATCCTCAGGCCTACTATTACTCATCGCCATATCAGCAAGGCTCTCAGCCTTATACATTCCCACCACCACATTCACCATCGTTAAATACCGACCTGTCCCAGCAGCAACAGAAGTCAGATTCAACACAACTTTTGCCGCCGCCACTTGGCAGGTCAAGCTTGGGCCATATTCCACAGCAGCCGTACCCTCAACAGCAACAGCAGCAGCAACATCAACAGCAACATCAACAGCAACAGCAGCAACAGCAACAGCAGCAACAGCAGCAACAGCAGCAACAGCAGCAACAGCAACAACAACAACAGCAACAGGGACACGAGAGTACTATGGGTAGGCCGCCCTTGATAAACACCAGTTTTTTGATAACCACTCCAAAGAATCCTCCCAAGTAAATATGAACCATATGCTAATGGGATTCATGATATCTCAATATACGATCTTTGGTTTCTCTTACGATTTCTTTCTTGGCTCTTGTTACCTTTTATAGTCGTATGGCATTTTTTTCCTTTGTATAATTTTTCATAAGTGTACTTCGTTATGTTCAACATTTAGGAGTGAGCCACTTCAGACACCCCCTACCTTACTGTTTTGTTAAAAATAATTAAACTAAAGCAACGTAATATTCTATCACCAAAGCTTCTCGCCCCTTAGTGTGTTGTTCAGCACTGCCCCTCCAAAAGGTTGAAAAAGGGTTAGACATTACCCATGGCAATGTTACCTTCAATACTTAAGTCCGTGTGGCGGAAACCTTCCGCACAGCACAGCGGAAAAGCCGACCCGTGACGGAGCGTAACTTCCTCCGCTATTGTTCACGCGATTCAAGGTCCGCAATTCAAAGGTTGTAAAAGCTTGAGTGCATTATCTCCAAGATGAGCAGAAGGAGGAAGGGATGAGATCAGAGGATCGCAGAGAAGAGAGTATATAAGAGAAGGGTATCGGCCTGTTTGGTCAAATCAACACGTTCAAACTATTTTCAAAAGGGTTTTTGCTTTTTCTACGGCTCGGCATGAGAATATCTTCTTCACAGACTGCATCGAATATATAAACGTTAGATAAGTTCCATCAGAGCAAAAAGGAATTCAGCACTCACCGCTACCTTTTGAAAACCTTCTGACCCATCGCACAATGACCTCTGAATCACAGCCTCACTTTGACTATGACCAGGTATCGTCCCTCGAATCGCTCGAGGATGACGATGACGATGACGAACTGCAAGTGCAACAGGAACAACTACCACGGACACTCACCGAATCCGACAGGAAAGAATCCAACACTCGAAAGGGACCACTCTCACCGTTAGCCCTCTACATGACAGACTCAAACAACAAGGATCTTCCCCCGCGTACGATATTGACAAGGCTGGAAAAGGCATTCCTAACGTTCGAACTAGCAGCAATTGGAATTGTCTCTTCGGCAAGCATGCCGATCTACTGGGTTGCGCTAACCGAGATCGAGGATGATTTTGGAATCACTGAAGAACAGGTCAATCTAACGGTTGTTGCATACCTTGTCTTTCAAGCAATATCCCCAGTGTTCGTCTCCAGTGCCGGTGATATAGTTGGAAGAAGACCGATCATTCTGGTCTGTCTAATGGGTGGTGTTGGTGTTAACATTGGACTCGCCCTTTCCAACTCGTACTGGTTGATCATGTTTCTAAGGTGTTTGTTGGCAACCTTTGTTGCACCTGTGATCAGCCTCAACTCGGCAATAGTTGGTGACTTCACAACAAGAAAGGACAGAGGAGGATATTCCGGTCTCGTTTCAGGGTTCACCTTGATAGGTCAAGGCATTGCTCCCTTTTTGGGTTCCGTTGTTGACAATGCATGGAACTGGAAGGCCATCTTTTGGTTTTCAGCAATTCTGGACTTTATCGTTTTGATATTGGTTGCGATCTGTTTGCCAGAGACAAAGAGATCTATTGTTGGGAACCTTTCAAAGAGACCTACCAAATGGATGCATAAGTCGTTTGCTCTGTTGTACCTTGGTAAGAAGAGACTCAATGATGTTGACGGTCTAACCCTCGAACCAATGTACAATCCAAAGTACAACCCGTTGAACTCTCTCGATATGCTTCTCAAACCAGAGGTTTTGTTCAACTTGATTCCTAGTGCGTTGTTGTTTGCAGGTTGGACGATATCACAAACCACCTTGACAACTGCCCTATCAAAGGACTATCACTATTCAACGTTGAAGATTGGTCTTTGCTTTTTTGCGCCTGGATTTGCCACCATCACAGGTACGATAATGAGTGGTAGACTGATGGACTATCTCTATCGTCGTTTCAAACTCGAGTACGATTCGAAGTATCGTCAAAAGGATGGGCATAGGGTGCCCAATGCACCACCTTTCAACATCATCAAGGCAAGAGTGTTCATATTTGCTCTTCCTTCAACGATAGTGTTTGTGTTTTTGCTAATCTTTGGATGGTGCGTTCAGTATAGACAAAACATTCCAGTCATTTTGGTCTCGTCATTCTTCATCACCTTTGGATGCATGTATCCAATGAACGTTGCGTCCACTTTGTTGGTTGACTTGTACCCGGATCGATCAGGTTCTGCCACCTCGTTGAACAATCTAACCAGATGTGGAATGAGTGCAATCTTTGTTGCATGCTTGACAAAGATGACAAACAGTATGAACGTTGGTGGGACTTACAGTCTAATGGCTGGTTTGATCGTTCTTGGGAATGTTCTGATCTACTACATGCTCTACATCAGTGAAGATTTGGTCAAGGACAAGCAAAAACGAGAGATTGCAAGGATGGAAAAGTATAGAGATGAGAAATAATGTGGGACGGGTTAGTCATATTATAGGTTGGAATAATGTAATTATATAAATATAAAGAATATATACCCCATGCGAGAAGCAGCAAAACATAATCACGGTAAAAAGGGGAACAGAGGTGAACTTCAATCTATAAAAAATCCAAAGTATGAACTCGATGCTCATACCTATGGTTTGAATCCATCTGCTTTTTTGCGGTTATTGCTGCTCCAATAGAAGCTTTCTCAGCAGCTCGACCAACTCGTCATCCTTCATGACATCCATCACGCGCTGATCAATGGTTTTTTTCTTCTCGCTATTTGCAAAATTCAACAGATTAGATTCGGATCTAGAGTTTGATCCAGCGGTAGAATTGAAAGTTGGCGATTCTTCAGCGTTCTGTCTATACCTTGATGGGGTAGAACACGGTGTTGGTTCTATACTGTTTGCAAACTCGTAGCATTGGGAGTCGGTTCTTTGGACAAACAACGAGCGGAACTGTTCAATCTCTTGCGAGGCCTTGTGTGAGGACGAAGCTCTTGATTTCTTTGTCTCTCTGTCGTTCCGTTTGGAATGATCCTCATCCTCCAAAGAGGATTCAGATTTGGAGTCCTCGGAGTCTTCAGAGTCTACAGAGTCCGAGTCTGAATCCGAATCTGATTCGGCAGAGGATGAAGAGTTTGAACTGAACTTCTTCAGAATAGGCCTATAGCCATCTCCAATGGAAATGGAAAGTCTTTTCCTCTTCTTCTTCATGATTTCAATCTCATCAACCTCATAAAATTCATCGGTGACTTCGTCGTACTGCCAAATCTTCAAGTCCAAACCGTACGGTTTTGGCTCGACACAGTAGATGTAGTTATGCTGAACGTCCAGCTCTGTCAGCATCTCCTTGTTCAAGTTCATGAAGTAGCATAGCAAGACACGGGTGATAACACGATGAGAAACAATCAAGACATGATCTTTCAACCTTTCCAACTCGATGATGATCGGCCGTAGCCTTGAAATGACGTCTAGGTAGGACTCACCTCCTAATCCTGGATATCTGTAGCTCAATCTGTTTGCCATCTGATCTCTGTAATGGTCCGGATAGGAATGACGGAAGTCATCCTCTCTGATGGAATCTATAGAACCACAACCTAGATCGTTCAACATACGGAAAGATTTGATATGATGAGTTTCACCACCGCTGATCTCGTTGAAATAAGAGGCTGTTTGGATGGCCCTCTTCAGAGTACTCGTCCATATGTTGAATTCTGGATCAACCATTGGTTTTGTATGGAAAGTTGATTCATCGTTGATGTACTCTTTGTTCAACTGACGAAGCTTGAACTCTTGCCTCTTCTTTGCAATGAATCTCGGTAGTGCACGTGCAAACCTTTGGCCTGATTTTGTCAGTGAAGAATCACCACCTTTTCTATTCTGAACGTTGAATTCGCTCTCTCCGTTGACGGTTAGCCAGATCTGACGATCTGAAAGGTTGAAGTTGAGCAAGAAAAACACACATTGGGAGGAAAGGTAACCGCTGATATTATAGGATATCACCTTCTTGCCAGAGTTGATTATCTTGACGTATTGGATGTCAAACTTTTCGTTTTCCAACTCTTCTTCATCATCGATGGTTTCATAAACTTTTTCATAATTTTTCAACCTGTTTCTAAAATCCTCGAGGGCAACTGCACGGTTCATTCTTTTATAATCGGGACCGCTCAGTTTTAGTCTAATGTTTTTTTCAATGAGTTCTTTGTCGGTACAGATACTCTCCAAAAAGAGTATTTTCACTGTTCCGTTTGTTCTGTTGTTGACAGTTTCAACAATCCATCTTCTTCTTGCCTTTGTTGTATTTGTTGCATCAAAGATACCAACGTTACCTTTGTTTAGCAATAGGAAATCCACCATTCTATCTAGGGTATCACGGGCCCACTGTTCTCTCCTTTGGAAGTACTCGTGGTTGTTTGGGTCAAAAAAGCTTGCATCGTGCTGATCTGCGTGATGGTCTAGATCGTCCAGTATTGGGTGTTGTTGAAGAAGCTCATCCTTCATTATTGGACCTTGGACTGGATAGTCGCTTGGTTTGGCATTTTCTTGCCTTCTGGTATTGCCAACGTTGAAGACCTGGGTGTTGTACTGCATCCAGTTCAAGTATCTCTGCAGCTTCTTTGTTATGTACGACTTACCCCTGGCAGGCAGCCCAACACAAATGATGACCAGTTTTAAGACCTCGTTGGATCTGTCATCATCAGGAGAAGGGATCGAACCGGTGGTTATACTCTCTGTTGAGCCGTTGCTTTTGGCTGTGGATCCTCCTCCTCCTTTTCCTGCTGATGTTGATACTTTTGATTTTGTCTTTGAAGAGCCTACCAGTGTGTTCAAACCAATGATGGAGGATGTTTGTCCTGGTATGGAGATTGCAGAAGTCAGGGCCGATGAGGAAGGATGTCTAGATAGGATTGTTGGCGAGTTTATCTTTGAGGAGGAAAGAGAATTTGAGGTTGTTGTTGTTGTGCTACTGAAGAGAGTAGAAGCGGCGGAATCTTTCTGTCTGTGGAGAAGCACTTGGGAGGGTGGCAGTGGCTGTTGTGGTGACATTGTCGATGTGTACTGCGAGGAGATATTTGAAGGCAAGAAAAGGTGCTGTTGGTCCTGTTGGTCCTGTTGGTCCTGTTCTTGATCTTGATCTTTCTCTTGACTTTGAAGATGATGGTTTGTGCCGCCCGTCGGACTTCGACTGTAGATGGAGGACGTACGCATACGATGTGGAGGAGGGGAGATGCGAAGATGATAAGGGAGACGAAAAGACTTTGGCTTCAGACTAGGAAGAAAACGTCAAGGATAGGAGGTTTGAAGGGATATCAAAGAGTTTTTCTCGTCAGTTCTGTTCTGTTCTTTCCTGTCTTGGCCGATACGAGTCCAGTTCAGGTTGAAAGATTGGTAGTTTTTGTTCTTTTCCAATCGGTACCTTGAAATGTGTGACTCAACGTTGGCAGGCAGGCCCGGCAACCGGCCACCGGCAACCGGCCACCGGGGAAGCCACCGGGGAAGCCACCGGGGGAATGTGTGTGGTCAGCGGAGATTCTCTGGCTGTGATTTGGCCGTGTCACGCGGCAGGCGGCAGGCGGCAGGCGGCAGGCGGCAGAGCTGCAGAGAATTTTTGCCCACGGGGACACGGAGAAGAGAGGAGATGTGTTTAAGTGTTGCACAGCCCTGTGTTTTTGCAGCAATACACACAGGGCTGTGTCTATCTTATCGCACAATGCTCCTCTGCGCTGCTCTACGACGGACGATCAACACCATCAAACAACCACAACAATCAACACCCATCTCCATCATCATTACTCGTTCATCTACATCTACATCTATATCTACACTACACCTTCCTGTCGCTTTATCAACCACCACCATCAACCACCACATTAGGCAATTCATACTCTGGTAGGGTGACTTCGTTGAATACTTAGCCCTTCCTCTTCTTCTACACCCTTCCTTACCTGGCCTTACATTCCATTCCTCACTATCTCTCCATCCCCAATTCAACGTCAACAACATCAACCTCACGCTCATCCATTTACTTTCTGCAATTAACAGCACCCCTAGAGATTCCGAAACAATCAATCGAAAATAACTCGAACTTTGTTGTCTATCTTCCCACGCCCCAGTCAACCAACATTCGAAGAACAATCATTTTTGTAGCGGCTGCTGTTTTGTTCTAGATTGCAACTTTCACCCATTCAGTACATCACATTTCTCCCGCTTCCAACAATCGAATGTTTCCCGCACATTCACGCAAAGCTGGGTCACTTCCCACAAGTACAACATCCTCTGCTCAGTCTTCCCCAGTAACAACCCCACTTCTGACCCCTCTTGATCATTCTGGCAATTCAAACATACCAACACCTTCGCCTTCATCCATCGATATGCTACCCCAGCAGGCATCCTCAAGAGCAGTGCATCCAAATCAACACCAGTCATTCCAAGCAAAACCTATAGTACGGTCAGCAACCACTACAGCACTGGTCCCGGACCTAGGCAAGAAGATGAAAAAGTCTCATTCGCATTTGAACCCGCTGCACAAGCTAACCTCCAGACACAGCTCGACACACCTTCAGCATCATTCTAATGTCCTACCCCATCATACACATCATACCCATCATCATCAACATCAACTTGAACGCCCTGAAACGCCCCCGTATCCGACAAGCTCCTACTCAGCAGCACTTGAAGAGATGGGCGTACCACCCCCTCAACAACGGCAGACAATACAGTCATACTCAAAGCACAAGCCAAAAAAGACATCCTCTCAAGCACCGACAATAGCAGCAGTTGGCATGCACAAGGATGCCTCGTCCCATTCCATCTTCAAACTTACAAAGAGAGCAACAAAGATGGCAGGGGATTTGGCCTTTGGATCAGCATCCATCAACAAGGAAGAGACAGAGGACAAAAAGTTTGTCGAGTTCAAACTCAAGAGACAAAGAGAACGCGAAGAAAAAAGAATGAAGGAGATCGATCAGATCAAGAAACAAACAAACGAACAGGGCATAGAGTCCTACTTGGAACATTTCAGATTCTTCCTCAATTACATGGACGATGCAGGACCAAACGACCCCTTGGACTATGCCATCACAAGAAGAGACTTGTGGCTCACCTGGTACAGGAAATTCCTAAAAGGCTTGGAGGATGAGATTGAAGATTACCAACTTCTCCTTAGGGAAAAAACACTATTGCAAGACTCCCAACACTCCGTCTCTTATAAGTCTATCAAGAGTGAGGCCGAATACAAACTCCGAACAAAACTACACGATCTATCATCCATAGTACCACCATCCATCGATACAATGAGGAGCGCCATGTTCCACGACAAGAGAATCATCTTGATCTTGCTATGGTTCTTACAAATGCTCAAAAAGGCACTAGGACAACCAACCCTGATAAACAGTGACATTCTTGAGAAGTTGAAGCATTCGCAGGACCCTCTAGACCCTTCACTGAAACCAGAGATCCCTGAGGTTACCGTTGTCACTTGTAACAAGATGATATCCGACGATTTCAGCTTTGAAGAATCTCCCGATGCTGCACAGTTGTCCGAGGAGTCTGTCTTTAGCTCTCACGTTGAATTCTTGAACGGGTGGCAGATGAGGCATGACAATCCAACGCTACACACAAACTACATAGCCCTGACGAAGAAGTTCAAAAGAGTGATTGACATCAACAACAAAGGTTATCTCCCTCAGGATCTGCTAGACTCAAACCCCCTATTCTCAAAACCAATATTCGACGAAAGTTTCTTCAAGTTTCACTTGAGCGAGACAGAGAAAGAGTTCTTGACCAACTATTCGTCCTTCAGTTCCCCCTCGATGGCACATCTTCCACTAAGGGATAACTCCCAGTCTTGCATCTGCTGTCCCGACTTCATATTGAGTGCAACAGAGGAGAACCTAGTTCCATCGTTGCTCGAATTCCAAAGAGTGCTAAAACCGAACGGCTTCCTACAGATGTACCTATGGGACATTGATTTGATCCATACGAGACCTGAATCACCTTCAAACGGTGAAATCACAGACAGGAACGAAATAGTCAGATATGCCATCTGGAAAAGACTGGCCGATTTTACAAGGGAAAGACACAGGCTCATTCCTGATATAACAAGCAGAATCATTCCACTCTTGAAAGAGTTGGGATACAAGAGAGTAAGATACTCCTACGTGGGATACCCACAAACCACGAGCAGCAACTCGACATCCGCTTTCTCCGATGGTGCAATGCCACCACTACAGTCCACCAACGTTGAGATGTTTGCCCAACAGCAGCATCCCGATAGATACAATTCTGTCACAACCTCAAGTTCGTCAACAAGGGGTTACAAGGACCTAAGGATGAACTCCTTCTTTGAATTCTTCTCCAGTTATACCGAGTTTCTAATTTTCACAAAGGTGTTATCAGTCTACAAGTTTTCCAACAGCATGAAGTTTCAAGAGAATGCCTTCTCAACAGAAGATCAAAAACAGCAACGTCAACAGTCAGTCTCCTCGGGCTCAACCTACTCCTCCTCCACCTTCCGGGCAGATTCGATCAGCTCGGCGGGATCCAGCTTTTCCGCTTCGGATCGACACAAGGGAAGAAAAGCATCGGCGGCATTGGCAATGTCCTCCTCCTCTCCACCAACACCACCGCCATCGGAAGTTCAAAAGTTGTCGCTCGATGGTTTGGACCATTTGCAGCACACCGTTGACGACGAAGAGATTAGCATCATCAAGTTGTTCATCGATTACAAGTTGAACGGATGCAACGGACGTTTGGTCCAGGAGGAAATACTGGGGAAGCTCGACCTTGGCCCTCAAGTTGGTGATGGCGATGGTACAACAAGGAACGAAGGCTTATGCTATACGATGGTGCTAATCGCCGAGAAGTGAGCTCCTAGTACAAGTCTGCAACCGTACCAGATACATACACCAGCTGTTTTTACAATTTCGTTCTTCTTCGTCTTTTCTCTCTTCCTCCATCAATTTCTTCAACGACAGAGTAGTCCTTGTCGCACGAACTTTTAATCTTTTGGTTGCCGAAATAAAGTAAAACCCATTTGAAGCGGCGTTTGCTTCGCGAAAAAGAAAAAATAATACCGTACGGAGTTTACAAAGTTTACACAAAGCATCCATTTCAACCGCTTGATGTCGTCTCATCATCGGCTTCAGATTCGTAGTTGAAAGTAACATCCAACAGTTCACCAATCTGGTTGCCGGCACCCCTGTGTAACTGCAACTCGTCAACAATCCCAAGTTCTTCGGATGAGGTATCATCCTGGCTGGCACTGCTAGCATCGTCATCTTCATCTCTAGATTCAGCTTCGATACCCGTCTCATCCAGTAGCGGTGAATCTTCGCCCCGTTCTGTCCCAGCATGGTCAATCATATCAACCGATACGCCTGATTCATCATCATTCTCGGGATCGATTTGGATCGTTGTAAGATCATGCTTGATCACAATTCTTTTCTTGTTGGACACTCCTGCCAGATTTTTAATCTTCTTAGGGAGCTGCTGTTGCAAACTGCTCACATACCTATTGTTCGTTGCTCCATTCAGAATTCCAATCACCGATGGCCTAGATTCACCCTGTCTCCCTTGTAACATGGAAGACTTCAATAGTGGCTCAACAACAACATGTTTTGGAGAGTATATGTAAACATCATTGTTGTAGTTCAACGACGAAAGACTGGCCTGTTGTTGGAATCCTCTTGTATGCTGTTGTTGTTGGGTCTTGTGCTTCATCAAAATATTGGTTCTCATCTTGTTGTATCTTTTGGATTTCAAGTTAAACCGTGTTCTCTTCTTGGCCTTTTCCAACTCTTCAAAATCATCACCAACATTCTCATCAAAGAACTGTCTTCCCAAGACTCCCTCTTTTTGCTTCGATTTCTCCAACTGGTAGACTCTGCTCAACCACTCCCAAGTGACAATGTTTGTGATGACATAACAGGTCAAGTTGAAAACTTCTGCAAGCTCTCCAACCCAAACACTCGAAACATCGGCAATGAAGAATCCAACCGAAAGATTGACGCTCATGTACATGGTTGCAGTAAAAGGCAAGATCTTTGAATGGAACACAATCTTCTTCTTTGAAACAATGTAAACGTGCATGAGGGAACTGAACAAGACAGACAAAGAGATCCTTAACAAGTAAACAAACGCAGGTAGGATTGCCATTGCATCATCCTCATCCGAGGAATCTGTCAGAAAAGTGGACAATCCCCATATGATTTGGGATAGAACGGATAGTGTGATGCCACTGATGATAATCAACCGTTTTTCTTTCCTTCTTGGGAACAACTTTTTCGTGATTTCAACCTGTGTCAACAACAACAACAGGAAGGAGATGAAAAACATCACGTTGAATCCAACAGATGTAGAGACTGCTGTGATTAGTATTGAAGAGACAGAATGTCCGCTTGTGTGCTGCCTTGATAGATTCACCACGCAGAAAGCATATATCGCAATCAACTGGCATGTGGCAATGACTGATGATACCCTGAGTAAAACGGTTGGCTGTGATGATCTCATGTAATGTTTCGTGAACAATATGGAGGTCAAGAATAGACAAATGACCGTGGCGGTGGAAACAGTGTATATGATGGGGAAGACGGAATCTCTAAAACGATAATTCAAGTCGGCAACTTCCTCGTAGTGAAGATACATGTGCCAGTTGTCCCTAAACAAGGGTAGCTGTTCGGCACCAACCTCTTCAACCAAACGGTTTGTGGCATACAGGACTGGAAGGGCGTCATCGCAAAGATGGGTGAACTGAAGGTCACTGCTTGTCTCGTATGCCCCGTTTTGGGTGATCAGTATACCTTTGGAAAGGGGCACTGGATGACAGATCTCATAATCGACTGTTTGCTCCGAGGGATATCTCCACACAACGTTTCTCTTGTCCAGCATCATCTGTTGAAGACTGTGAGAAGGAGATTGGGATAGATATGCTGAGATGGCAAAGTTCAAGTCAGAGGCTCAGTTTGTCGTCAAGTGTATATAGCCATCTATGATTCAAAATCCTGTATTTGGTATCTAAGTGCAAAGTATCTGTTCGGATAGGAAATGGTTGATCGTAAAGGTGAAGAGCTTATCAAGATTTAGTTGTGTATCTCAATATCTACATCTTAATATTTCCAGCCCTCCGCATACGATCGCAGCGCAAAAGCGTCAAATTTCACTGCTCTCTTTTCCGTTTGTTGCTGGCTGAGCCCTGCGCGTGTCTTGATGTTTGTTGCTTTTGTTGTCCTTCCTTTTATTCAACGGTATGGATTGATCTGTTTATCTGTTCGGAACCTTATTGGTACTTTTGTATCCAAAGGGTCACATGGGAACAGCATATATTTTGTGGCAATTCCTCAACTGTTGAATTAAGATCTAGATAGCAGCATTCTTTCATTACATCAATACCCTCTGACCCTTGATACCTTGCACTAGAAGTATAACAACCGCTCACGTCACGGCACGAACAGGAGAGAGACGACAACTGCTACAACAACAACCATAAAACATGTATAAGAACGGACAATTGTCGTACTCGCCATCGATGCCAGACCTCTTTGAACAAAGAAGACAACATTCCATGAACGACAAACAGGGACTTCGCCTACCGACAGCGAGAACCGAATCTGCATACTACTCCACCATGGATCCCAAATCCTCGCAAAACAGAATTGCCATTCCATCTCCCGACAAACACACACGGCAGCCATCGGACTCAGGGTATAGCTTGATCGACTATTACGCCGACTCTCCCGATGGCGACAGCACCAAACTCGGAGAGGAACCGTTCACCCTAATAACGCCAACCTTTGATGCTCCCTCGACTGACACATTGGGCCAAAGAAAGCTCACAATCACAAGAACCGAATCATACGCATCCTTGAAAAAGTCTAGGACCTCAGTCGAGCAGATACGTCATAAGATTGATGAATCAATACATACTGGAAGCAGGAGCGTATCTGCTTTGAGAAAATCGTCGGTTGCTACATCCGTTGCATCACAGTCAACTGGCGCTAGTAAGAGAAGAGCAACGAGAAACTCAATAATACAGAGCGATAGAGATAGATACGGCTTCAAGAAGCAGAACCATCACATTTCAGCCAAAGAATACAATGCATGGTGGCTGGATCATTCGCCATATTTGGCAAGAAGAAAGAAAAAATGGGAGAAGTTAATGCTCAAGAATGGACTACAAACTTCCAAAGACTCGGCACCAACGAGGTTTCCTGCCAGGTCGGAGGATGTGAAAAGATACGTTAGAAAGGGAATTCCTGCCGAGTGGAGAGGCAATGCTTGGTTCTATTTTGCTAAGGGGAATGACAGACTGAAGGACAACCATGGTACTTATGACAAGTTGGTGGAGGAGACGATGAATATGATCGATGAGAATACGGAGGCAATAGAGAAGGATCTTCACCGTACGTTTCCAGAAAATATTCATTTTAATAATGTGAAAAAGGTGAACGATCTAGGAGAAGAATACGAGGAGGAGAGTCCATTGTTACAGACTTTGCGAAGAGTGCTTAAATGTTTCTCCAAATACAAACCATCGATAGGATACTGCCAGTCGCTCAACTTTATAGCTGGGCTGTTGTTGGTGTTCATGGATGAAGAAAAGGCATTTTGGATGCTTGTCATAATTACCGAACGTTACCTTCCGGGAATACACGATTTCAACTTGGAAGGTGTCAACGTTCACCAGGGTGTCCTAATGCTCTGCATTAGGCAATACTTGCCTAGGATTTGGCCCTTCATCAATGAGTCTCACGATGGTGTTTCACAAAGAAACAGACGGGGGGCTAGCGCAGGGATGGGAGGCTATCCTAACGGGAGCGATAATTCATTCTTGTACGATCTACCGCCTCTCTCATTCTGTACCACAAGTTGGTTCATGAGTATCTTTGTTGGTGTTCTACCCATTGAAACCACTCTGAGGGTCTGGGATTGTCTGTTTTATGAAGATTCAAAAGCCATCTTTCAAGTCAGTTTGACCATCTTCAAGCGGATCGAGGCTCAGATTCTAGAGTTGAGTATGGCGGTATCACCAACGAACGAAGATGACGGCTTCCTTTCAGCGGAACTTTTCCAGGTCATTCAAAACTCACCGAAAAAGATTCTTGATCCGAACGCATTGATGGAAGAATGCTTCAAACTTTCCAATTTTAGCAGGTTGACTCAAGAAGAAATCACAAACTGCAAGAAGTACGTTGTGGATAGTAGATCGAGGTATCAAGAGCTGATCAAGCGAAGATCAGCTGTTGGTATGAACGAGAATGAGCGCAGAGAATTGGTAAAGGAGGCGATGGTGGCCGACAGTAAAAAGAACGGATTGAAATCGCTGAATTGGAACAGCAAGTTGAACAACAGAATGAGAAGGATTCAACACAGGTTAAAGTGAAAAGGTTTTCGTGGTAAACAATCAGCAGGCTAAAGAATAAACTAATGGTATAAAGCCGATAACACCTTATAATTTATAGTCATCAATACAGAGCTTTTGTTTGCATTAATTCATAGATAGCAGTACAAGATAGAGCCTCAAAACACAGCTAGATGGGGGTTCCGGGCGCAGAATCAGGAGTCGGCCTGGGGACGATAAAGTCTAAACTGAGATACCCACTCAATCTGGGGCTTACCAAAATAACAGGAACTCCATCATTGACAAACTTCGTGTTGATCCTCTGGACTGACAGTTCCAACCTATCACTTTGTCTCTTATCCAATCTAAAAAGTCTCAACAATCCAAAAGTCAGAAGATCAAGTAGCATAACAACGATCCACACTGCATCTGTATAATACTGCTTGTAAAGATGACCGTTGACTTCATTTATGATCGAAGAAAATTGTTCTTGGTTCAGGTACTTGGATAGAGGCGAAATGGAGGACGTACCAAACCAGTTTCCCTTGATTGATGATCTCGGAAAGAAAGTTGCAATATCATCTTTGATTGCTCCAGGTTCTGACCCTGGTAAAAAAGTTGAAAATTGAGGGTAATCGGTTGAGGCTAATCTTGGTACCCTTACCACTCTTGTGGTACCAGCAGAGGGAGGCGCATCGTAAATGTTTGGAAAGTGTGTGGTTATCAAGCTTGTGGTGGTGTAGGACTCCATTTGTTTGTACTCATGGTAGTTGTACAGCTGAGGCAGAACGTTTTCGGCCATCACAGAGGGGCCACTAGTGTTTGAAGCATGAAAGGCCTTGACTTTAGGATTGATGGTTGTCCATTAACTCGATTAAAAGTGTGGAGATATAATGGGAGTAACTTTAGAGAAAAACAAAGTAAGGAAGCACTTTGTGCTTTTCACAAGATTTCTGAGTAAGACGATCACCACGCGCGGTCATTGCTCGCTGCACAACTCCTATCTTGCAAGTTCAACACCTTCTCTTCATCCTCCTTGACTTCTTTACTTTTATCTTTATCTTTATCTTACATCCAGCCATTGTAGAACAACTAACTGGGTTAAAGTGTACAGTTTAAGACGCCTCTCTTCTACACAATTATAGCTGATAGTCGAACCAATATGTCCACTTCCACAGAGATAGACTTTTGCTCAAAGTTTCAAACTCTGATTCAGTTTGTCTGTCCGGACAAAGCTTACGAATCAGACTACTACCAGAACATCAATGAATTAACACAACTCGAAAAGGTAAGCTTATTTTGTATTACAGATTTCGACTGTGGGTATCTCACATCTTAACAGCCTGGCTTGATGCGTTTCGAAATACTAACGACCTTATCATTTGTGCTCGTTTTACTATAGATTTCCCTACCTAAGATCAGCAATCCTCCTTTATTCAAAAGACCAAACGCTGATGCAGCCGCCCAGCTGAATGTTAAAGCGATCAAAGTCACCTTCAAGTCGTTGAGACCTCCTAAGTTCTCCACCTCAATCACAGCACAATCGGACTCGTTGATGCATAAGTTGAAGGCTCGACTTGTCGAGTCGTTAACAACGTCGGAAGATCCTCAATTGTGCTCATTACAGATAGGACAGGTGAAACTCATGCTCAAGACTAAGAGTGTCCACGATGGTGATGTATTAGAAAAGTATTTGGTGCAGGATTCTGATGAGGTGAACCTAAACGTTATGATTTCCAAGGCAACTGTCCCAGCTGCACCTTTGACGAAAGTTGAAGCAGAAGAAACCTCCACTTCGGATCATCTTGACAAGATGGACTTGTCTGATGATGTTGTTAATGTTAAGACATCTATAAGTGAAGGCGCATGGGAAAAGATATACGATATCTTGAAGGAAGAGATAGATGATAGCGCAAAGAGAAATGCTTTCTTCGAAAACTTGAGGACCGTTTCATTATAAAGTCTCTTTGATAATTAAGCAATCTTATGTTTTACTATGACTTATATCCGCTCTGTAGATATACTTCTTGATTTCGTGTTGTATAATGCGAGAAAGGGGGAATTCACCACTGATTCTTTTTTATGTACGCTCAAGGCCACCTCTAAACCTCATCGTTTCAAAATGTTTTTGAAAAATGTTAAGCGGTAGAGAGGCAAGACAAGTCATTTCTTCTTTTTTGACCTACCATTGTACACCAGAAACCGCTGAAAATAGGTCCAGTTGCCTCAATTGCATCAAGAGGCTTGCAAGGTAAAGTTTAAGGAAGTTTCATCCAAGACGGGGTTCCCCATGAACGATACCCACAGATTGTGATGCGTGGCCCATTGGATCTCCATAATGATGATGCAATTGTTATGATCCACCTAGGGGCAGGCAACCATCTGTACCAAAACAAACGACCAATGAAAGAGCTGGTGGTAAGAGCCTTCAGCATTGATACGTCCCTTCAAGAGATAGAGCTACGAAAGGAACGCACGGTCAAACTTGATGCTTATCGCTCTGGCGATCCTGTAAGTTTCCTCAAGAGAGCAAGGTCAAGGAACGACGATCGCGTGTGTACAAGTGCAGAACCAGGCATGATAGAAAAGTCTTCCAAAATCTTGGAACGACTGCTTCTGGTTTCCCAAGCTGTTGAGTCTTCTCCCTTGACGAACACAGGTTATGGATCTTCCGTTACAAAGGAGAGAACCGTAGAGTGTGACGCTACGATGATGATCATGGATACAACGACGAAAAAGAGGTACCAACTGAGCCATACGGGCAAATGGGAATTTCTTCCCATCTCTGAATGTGCCGATGAATTCATCCGTCATGTGAACTACTACGATTCATGCGTGAAGGAAAACCGTGCAAGAGATAATAATGGTCTAGGATTGACACTCTCTGTTGCCCAGAGCATGGGTCATCTTAATGATGAACTGCGAGTCTTTGATGAGGATGGTGTAGATTTATTGTGCTCTGAAGAGATGCTTGTGTTGTACAACAAGTACCATGACGAGTTGGCAAAAATGGCAGCATTCGGCAACGGTAAAAGGCGATTTCGAGTTAGCGACACTATCGAAGTGGAAGACACTGTTGGTGTGATGGTTATTGGAAAATCCACTTGTGATGGAAGTGGTGTCATTGCAACGGGTGTTTCATCCGGGGGAGCGTTATTCAAGGATCCAGGAAGGATAGGTTGTGCCGGGATAGCAGGTGCTGGTTGCTATATGTTGGCTAACAAAACGGTCACCGTCAGTTGCATGAGTTCGGGAAACGGTGAAGACATTGTACAGATGGATTTGTCCAGATCCGTTTGCAAATACCTAGCCGGCCAATTCAAAGACGACTGTTTGCTGTGCGATACGGTTGAGAGATGCATCTTACAACTCAGCGAGGAGTGTGAACTACGTGCTGTTGATCAAGCAGGACAAAAAATGTTGTACGTTGCAGTTGTAGGGTATTTTGAGGATCATGAGACGAAAAAAAGGTGCTGTTACTACTGGCATTCTACGGAAAGTTTTGTGTTTGCTGTCCAAGAAGGCCAAAAGCCTTGTAAGTTCAAATTTAGCAGGTTGCAGCAGGGTCGGGCCTATGCCAAGGGAGAGTTTTCTTTGATCACATGAAAGAGCAAAAGCTTACCTGCGTTTATAAGTAATCAATATAGATGGCATGCTGGCAAGCACCGTACAGATGTAGTAGTATATCAGTTCTTCGAACAACCATCATGGACAGTCCAAACAGCTTCACTGATCACCTGTCTATATATATAGATGGCCTTGGGAAAAAAAAGATCGCCCGGCACGAACACGCGAGGCAGCCGCATCCCGCATCCCGCGTCCCGCCTCGCCACGCACGAGACGTACCGAATGGGAGAAGACGAAGAAGAGAGAAGAAAAGAAGCGCATGCGAGGTATGCGCAGAAGCAGCCTTATAACAATGATAGTATACAGACACACACACTGAAGAATTGTTGTCTTTAAACAAACAACCCCTTCTCTTTCCCTTTCTCACGTTCAAAGTGTGGTTTCTCATCTCTAACTTATATAGTCGACTAGCGGAATCACACAGGTATTACTGACAAAGCAACTTTCGTTCAAGTCTTCACGTTGTCCACCTTGTTCACTCCCCGGAACAGTTTTTTTGAAAAGTCCTTCTACCGACCAACCTACCATCCTACACGGACCTATTCCACCATCCTTGACTCATCCAGACTGATTTGTGTCTCTTCGCATAACTATAATCAAGTTGAACTGCTGGTTTCAGTGCAATCGGGCTACAATTAAAAACAAATCGCTGTTTTCAAAGGCATTCAGACATACATCATTCATCCATATATTGAAACCAAGTCAATCGTTTTCCCTTCAAGAATAATCAATTCTATCCCCACACTTTCCTTGTCTTTAAGGATTCGACACCTCACAGTATGGTGCCCGAATCCATATCGCTTCTCGTATCCAGAGTTCTGCCGAGCCAGCTTACAGTCGCCCAAACATCATCACAACCTCACACGCTTCTGCAGCGTGACATGCGAGATGGTATACCCTACACCCCAAGTGAAAGACACATCATTCGAATATGCTCAATGAGCTCTTCATCCCTCTCAATAATAAGTGGATTGGTGGCAATCTACTTCTTTGGTATGATTCATCCCAAGAAAAGAGTCTTTAGACATCATTTGATCTTTATCTTGACAATCTTTGACTTCCTGAAGGCTATCATGCTACTCGTATACCCTGCAGCAAGCGAAAACTCAAACGAAACAGCAGTGAAGAATCAGGCCTTTATCAACGCCATCGGCTGGTTCACCAGTTTCAGCATTGAAGGTGCTGACTTCATCATCTGGTGTTTTGCCGTTCACATCGCTCTATTGATCTTCAAGCCAAACTTGAAGCTTCGATGGAGTGGAGAAAAAGCATATAGTGCTGAACAGGCCGCCTTGCAAGGAAGACAGGTGGAGGGAGGACTCTATCTAATAAGGCATTATGTCTACATTGGATCGTTGTTACTTCCTGTTCTCTTGAGCTCTCTGACTTTTGCAGGAAACATGAACTTTGAAGATCAGATAAGTTGGAGTTACATGGCCCCATTGACTGTAATGTGGTTCCTCACTTGGATTTTGAGGTATTGTGTCATCATAATGATTTTGATCATTTATGGATCCATCTACTATCACGTCATGAAGGAGTACACCTCCGTTAGCTCCAAGATGGACGTTGTTGGTCTGAGCAATGCCAATGGAAGAGGAAGACGAAGAGGTGTTGTTTCAGAGGTTTTGGGTGATTCGATCTGGTACAAGTTTGGACAGGTGCTACTCATGCTTGTCTTTCCAGATATACAAATAAGTGCAAAGTTGCACGGTAAAGGGCTAACGACAGATGCCGATCTGGAAAACATTCAAAATTTGAAGTACGAATCGGCTCTTTACGAACAGATACAGAGACAGAGACAAGATGCGGATCTTGAAGCTACTATCTCACCAACAGACTTGTCCGGCGCAGAGGAACGAGTCAAAAGATTGCAACAAGAGGTTGGACTGGACATACAAAGAACGCTACATCGAGAAGCAATGGAAAGGTTCCAGCTTCGCAGACTACAAATATTGAAACAGATGAAGGTGATCTTTATTTATCCAATGTCCTATATATTCCTCTGGCTATTTCCCTTCATTGCTCAATGTTTTCAATTGAAGAAAGGTCATGACGAATTTCATCATCTCTGGGCATTCTCCGCATCTGCTTTTTTTCAGGCTCTCAACTGCACTATCGATACAACTGTCTTTTTGTACAGAGAACAACCTTGGAAGTTGACCAGCATGAAGGTTGACCCATATTTACAGTTTGACTATTCAACCTGGAGACAGATGCTTTCGTTTCTGCCCGGTTATCATTTGGGTATTTTCCACACAGAGCTCGGTAAGAATGGTGCCGCTACCAGCGGGTATACACTGGAAAATTCAGAACATGGTTCTAGACGGCAGTCCAATAGTAGCTCAATACTGCCACATGCACAAAGCTCCAATTACAACAGCAAGATCCAAACCATTTTTGAAAATGATTCTGAAAGTCAGCATATTGCATCGGATAGCACAGTTGTGAATTCGTCACCTTCGGACTTTAACAAGGTGCTCAGTGAAAACGTCAACGATTTTGTCAAAATGCCCGACCCTGCAATGCTTGGGTCTTCACCGAACCGTAAGGTATCATCTGTGGATCCCAAAGATGCCGAATTAAGCTTTTCGGATTTTTTGAATTCTGTTCCTCCATCTTCATCGGGAGGTGGGGCTTCAGTATTAGGAGGCGGCTCGATAACAAGACTCGCATACCCCCAGTTCGCCGTCACTAATGAGTCTGGAACAACAAATGGCACCCCTTTGCAAGAGCAGAAGCAGAAGCATCGAGCAAGCAGCACGATGTTCCATCCCCTCTCCTCAACTCCGCAAAATAACCAGGTAAACGTTTTTTCATCTTCACCCTCTCAGCATCATTCTAGTCGCAGAAGTTCAAGGTTCAGCTGGAGAACAACTTTTTCTCTGGGCGGAGGAACAAGTGCTGGATCGATTAGTGGTCCAGCGGGTCCGGGACCCAACAGTGTGAACATGCCTCATCAGCAGCCTTCCGGTTCTGTATCAATGAGCAATTATTCAGAATCGTTGAGTTCGAGCAATGGTGGCAGTGGTGGTTCGAGATCCGGATCTGGCTCTGGATCCGGGTCTGGGTCTGGAGCCTCTGGAAGGTCTGAAAAGCTTCAGTTGAGTAACATTGATGAGGTACCATCACAGCAGCCACAGCATGAACAGCAAAATTCAAAGAAGAAAGACAACAAGAAAAAGAGGCATAGTAGTGGTGGCCATTCAGGTCTGGACATTGGTTCATCCGGTAGCAAGAAGTTTGCAATGACTAGTCTCAACAATGATAGTGGCAGAAAACAGAGTTTGGCCAGTGGTAGGACCGTGGCTACCGATGGTTCTGCCAGTGCCGGTGCTGCATCCGATGAGATGGATCTCAAAAGTTTTTTAATGATGGGACCTTCTAATATCCATTAGACAGGGAGCAGTTGAAGTGTTCGTGTATTTACGCGTGTGTAAAAGAAGTAACGACAATAAACTACTTAACTTTACGCCTTATATCTCGAGAGATTGGTTTACCTGCTGATCTTGTAAAGTAATTAGGGTAGTGGTATTTGAAAGTACTTTATATAAATGGAAAGGAAAAGGAAAAAGCACCCAGGAGCAGTGAAGAGGGATAAACTACATACATAGATACATACACACAAAGAATAGACAGAGTTTGGATTCTAAGGGAGTTACTGAGGGATTCCTCTTCCTCTGCCTTGTGGAGGCATACCTTGAGAAGAACTCTGGTCGTTCTCTCTATTCTTGATGGTCTCATCAACACTCAGCACCAAGATGGCAGCTTCAGTAGCACTTTGCAAGGCGTTGATCTTAACTAAAGCAGGTTCCCAAACAAACTTCTCAAAGTTGTTAACAATCGACTCTTCGTCAAAGTCTAATCCGTACCAAATCTCACCCACCGAATGTTTTGCCCTTAGGCTATTCAATAGATCGGTTCCGTCAAGACCGGCATTCTCACAGAGTTGCCTTGGAATGATCTCTAGAGCCTTGGCATAGGCGGCTATAATCAACTGTTGCTTTCCTGCAATGGATCTGGAATAATCTCTCAAATGCTTTGACAGTTCCATTTCAATGGCACCACCACCTGCGACAATAGAATTATTCTTGATCGCACGCTTGACAATCATGATTGCATCATGCAACGATCTTTCAACTTCGGCAATAACCTGGTCGGCACCGCCTCTTAGAATCAAAGTACACGTTTTTGAAGCAGGGCAGCCTTCAAAGATGTTGTAACGTTCTCCACCTATCTGAACCTCTTCAAACTTATCACAGGTTCCTAGATGTTTCGAAGCATCAATATCGGAACAAGTTGATTGGATAGAGCCTCCAACAGCACTTATGACTCTGTCCATATCCTCTGATGCAACTCTACCAGCACAGAAGATACCTCTATCGGCAAAGTACTGAGTGGCCAAATCACCGATGGGCAAACTCGAAAGCACAATGTCGGCACCTGTTTCCACTATGTTGTCAAGCTTTTTCATAATGATTTTCCACTCGGCATCAACAATTGATTGATAATCTTCAACTTTTTCGATTCTCACTTCAGCATTGTCCTTTTCTGCCTTGAGCTCCAATTCCACGTTCAAGTTTAGAACTTTTGGGTTTGTGAATTGTTTTGGTTGCTGCTCAAAACCAGCATAGGAAAAAGTCTTTTTGAAAGCAACACCATTGACGAAAAGTGACTCTTCCATTGAACCACCAGTGATTTTCTTGATACCGATCAAGTTTTCGTCAAGATCTTCCTGGTCCAAAGTCAACACTGCATCAACCACCATCTTGGTGAAAAAATCAGAGTTATTTTGGATGATCTTTGAAGACATTGCGGTCTTCGCACATCTTTCCAACAATTGTCTGAACTCAGGATCGTTCTCACCGAGGTCCTTTCTCTTGATTTCAACTTGTAACTCTCTAATTTTTTCGCATGCAAGTTGGCATGCTTTTCTGTAACCTTTGACAATAACGTGGGATGACATACCTTCTTCGATGAACTGTTTACTCTCCTTCAAAAATTCACCTGCAAGAAGAGTGACCGACGTGGTACCATCACCAACTTCGGCATCTTGGGATCTTGAAATATCGACGAGAATCCTGGCAGCAGGATGGACAACGTCCAACAGCCTCAAGATGGTGGCACCGTCATTTGATATGGTGGTACGACCATCACCGTTGACAATCAATATGTCCGAGCCTAATGGCCCCAATGTGGGTTTGAGTGTATCCTGAATGGCAAGACAGGCATTGATATTGGAGATAATCTGACCTCTTCCTTGGGAAGTGTCAGTTCCTTCCTTCAAGACGACGACTGTTGGTGTTTGACCTCCGAAAGACATTGATGACAGATATGTACTATTGTTTCTTCCTAGATGGGGAGTCTTTCCTGTGTTTGTGTGGATGGTGAGTCTGGTGATTCTAACAGGTTCTGTCAAATAGTGATAGAGACTATGTAGAACGTCTTTTTCTCTTGTGTGGTACGAACAAGTTGGATCAAGTGGATGAGTGGAGGTACTGGTTGAAACTTCCAGACGCCCACCCACGAAAACGCCAACTTTCCAGCTTTTTTTGTCCGTTTGGGCGTCTTCTTTTCAACGCACGCACGCTCTTTCGATGCAACTCAACTCACACCCTCACACTGGTTTTGATATTTTTCTGACTGATAGAAGTAAATCAACTACTAGAGATTACCCTTCGTCATACATGAATATCTATACACCAGTATCAGTCTCACATCGTTCATAACGCCACACACATGCCCGACCTCGACAAGTTTGCCAAACCAGGCCAGACACACTACATCTCCCTAGGGCTAGAAGGTTCTGCCAACAAGCTAGGAGTGGGGATAATAAGACATCCTCTTGGCCAGCTAACGCCCACAAACAAGGCAGACGTGCTGAGTAACATCAGAGATACGTATGTGACTCCTCCTGGAGAAGGATTCCTACCTAGGGATACCGCAAGGCATCACCGTAACTGGGTTGTCAGACTTATCAAACGATCCATGGAAGAGTCTGGATTGACACCCAAAGACCTCGACTGCATATCCTTCACACAAGGACCGGGCATGGGTGCACCTTTGCAGAGTGTTGTCGTTGCTGCTAGAACCGTCTCTCAGATGTGGAACGTACCTCTCGTTGGTGTGAACCATTGCATCGGTCATATAGAAATGGGTAGAGAGATTACAGATGCCGAGAACCCTGTTGTGTTGTACGTCAGTGGAGGAAACACACAGATCATTGCTTACTCGAGACAACGGTACAGGATTTTTGGTGAAACATTGGACATTGCCATTGGAAACTGTTTGGATCGTTTTGCAAGAACTTTGAAGATTCCTAACTATCCATCTCCAGGTTACAACATTGAGCAGATGGCCAAGAAGGGTAAGAATTTTGTGGAGTTGCCATACACGGTCAAGGGGATGGATCTGAGCATGAGTGGAATCTTGGAGTTTGTCGATAATTTGGCCAATGATCTGTTCAAGGGAAAGAAGAATAAGCTACTCGTAAATGCAGACGGAGAAAAGGTGACGGTTGAAGACTTGTGTTTTTCCCTACAGGAGTGTCTCTTTGCAATGCTTGTGGAAATTACGGAAAGAGCAATGGCACATGTTAATGCCACCCAGGTTTTGATTGTTGGTGGTGTTGGTTGTAACGAGAGGTTGCAAGACATGATGAAGATCATGGTCAACGACAGGAATGGAGACATATACGCCACCGATGAAAGGTTTTGCATTGATAACGGTATCATGATTGCCCACGCCGGACTGTTGGCGTATAGGATGGGTGATTGTAACGACCTTTACAACACTGTCTGTAGTCAGAAGTTCAGGACCGACGAGGTGTTTGTCAAGTGGAGAGACTAGATGGTTATAGATAAGTTGTTTGAGACCGTCCGTTTAGAGTACACGTAGCTTCATACGTAAAAATATTTTTGTATTTGATCACTTACACAGCCCACGATTTTACGCTTTACTACTTCAGGCCAAAAAGGGCATGCCATCACTTCTCTTGTTCCTCCTTTGGGCTATAAAAGGGCCCCCTTGTTCCCTTGTCCCTTCCTTCCCTCTATACCTCACTTTATTTTCTTCTTCTTCCTACTTGTTACTTTCTTCGTCTTTAGAACGATCTCAACACTATATCATGATACCTAGTGCTAGACAACAATGAACCAACCCATCAAAGACAAAGTAAGTTACTTATACACCAATCAGTTTCACTGTTCCATTCTCCCTTTGAGCTAACACCCTTATTTAGGCTTTTTGACAAGCCTGCACCTTGTATTTCCAACAAACAGCAACAGAAACAACAACAACATTGACAGCAGCAGCGTCTGCAACGGCATCATCAACCCGATTAAAACCTACACGCGCCGTAGAAGACCTTGCCATTGTTGGTGATGCTTCTGTCGTGAGTTGGGGGCTGTCCCCTTTTTGCTTCTGTTGTCTTGAGCTTTACCCTTTGAACACCCCCATTCCCAACAACAAAAACAATCCCAACATGGTCAGCTTTAGTAGCGTCTGCAACAGCATCATCAACCCGATTAAAACCTACACGCGCCGTAGAAGACCTTGCGTTGTCGGTGCTACTTCTGCTGGATGTTGGGTTGGTTCTCCCTTGTTT